>LUCH01000454.1:97352-138043 GCA_013368495.1 Paragonimus heterotremus
GACAACGATGCTATATTGGCGATAGCTGTTTTTAAGTTAACGGAGGCCATTTTTGCAGCCATTGTAAACGAAAACGAGCGAACCTTGCCCCTGAGCAGGTCGGTGAGCGGTTGCATCAACTGTGCACAATGATGAATGGAACGACGACAAAAATTTACCAGACCATCAAAACGGCGAAGTTGCTTGAATGATGTGGGCTCCGGTTAGTCCACTATTGCTTGCACTTTGTCGGGAAGAGGTCCGACCCCGCTCACGGATGTATTGTGACCTAGGAAGGTTACGCTGGGCATCCCAAACGAGCACTTAGCTAAGTGTATCGTCACTCCATGATGCGACAAACGGGCGAATAATGAACGTGAGTGCGCGCAGTGTTCCTCCCGTGAGGAGCTAGAGACCAGGATGTCAACCAAGTACGGATAAAAACCGGCCGGTCCATGGCATACGTCATGAATTAAAAGTTGGAAAGTCTGAACAGCGTTGCTCAGACCAAACGACACACGTAAAAATTCGAAAAGTCCGAAAGGTATTATGACCGCCGTCTTCGCAGTGTCCTCGAGGGCTACAGGAATCTGGTTATACTCACGCCCAAGGTCTACTTGTGTAAGTATCTGCGTTCCTGATAGGTTTGCTGTCAATTCTTGAATATGCAGAATTGGGTACCAATCAGTAGTGGTCGTGTGGTTCAATGCTCAATAGTCGTCACATGAGTTCCAGTCGTTGTCAGTCTTTTTGGGCACCATGTGCAACGGAGATGCCCAGGGACTGTTAGATGGACGTATAATGCCGAGTCGAAATATATGCTCAAATTCGGATTGGGCAATTTTGAGCCTATCGAAGGCTAAGCGGCGTGAGCGACTTCGAACTGGCGGTCCCCGTGTGACAATGTAATGGGCGACGTCGGTTGTCACAGCCGATAGCTCGTTAGCGGCGCGGACCAGCTGAGGGAATTCAGATACAAGTTCCCCATAAGGCTCGCCAACTACGGAATTGGCTAGCATTGGACTGATCACAGCCGTATGCGACGGCTTGCCCCGAACATTGAGTTTTTCCGAAGTATCAGTCAAGCGCGATCGACGTACGTCGACCAGCAAGCCGAAATGTCGAAGGAACTCGATCCCAATAACAGGGAAAGGTATATCAGCTACCACGAAAACCCAGCGAAAATCGCGTCGAAGTCCAAAGGTTGAGCTCAAGGGTTGACGGCCGAAGGTTTTAATGGGCGTACCGTTTGCTACTCGGAACGTGGTACCAGACTCTGATCGCACATCCGTTATTGAATGCGGGGTGACACTAACCTCTTCTCCCGTATCGACTAGGAAGTGCTTTTTAGAGGTCGAATCCCTTAGAAAGAAGAGGCGACTGTTGTTTACCTAACCTGTGGCTGTCGTCGCTAAAACATGTCGGCTTGCTAGTTCAAACGTTTGTTACCACGACGGCTACATAGTGATCGGAATCGTTTAACCTCATCACCGTACGTCTAATGGTACCAACAAAGATCGCTAGCTTTTACTTCGGAGGAATTTTTGACGGTGACCTAGTACGCCTAATGTTAACACGAAGATCCGCCGGCTCACGTCTCCGCTGGGTTCTCTCGGCGTTTGGTTCCGCAGAATTGCGTTCACGACATTCAAGTGCCTTGCTCAGCACCGCTATTTCGGCGTCCTTTGTGGATAACGAACTATCCGCGAGACTGTTGGAGGCAACAACGCGCCCCACTGATAGTGACGGCGTCGTGCCTCGAAAACGTTCATGTACTGCGTCGGTAGAAGCCGTCAGATCACTTAACGGACGTGCGGGTAAGATGGACAATAGCCCTTGTGTATACTCAGGCCGTTGCTGCATCCACAACCCTTGTAAGAGAGCCTCTGGCAACTGCGACTTGCTCACTGCCTGTTCCATTTCTCGAAAGAGAACCATCGGCCTCTTGTCCCCCAATTGTAACCGTTGGACCAGTTGTTCCAGACGCGTTTTGTCGGACGGCTGTGTTTCTTTGAGAATTGTTCGTTTAACCGACTCGTAGCGATCAGTAGATGAGCTTAGCAAGATATCGCGAACTAGGTTCAACCTATCTCGGAGGAGACGTGGTATGAGCTGCGAGAACTTGTCCACATCGCTTTTTATATGCCGGTTGTTAAACTCTATTTCTAACACGGCGAACCACAGCTCTGAATCAAGATATCCGAAAGCTGGAACAGCTAAAGTAATCAACGATACGGAGGATGAACGTTTAGGCTTATTGTCCATGACGATCGAGTGGATGCGAACGATATAAAATTTAAATAAATGCATACGTGTAAACTATACGCACTCGAAACGTAATATAAAAGGGGGGAAATACTGAAGTCGAATATACATGATAATATACGACTTACGCGGACTCAAAAATTTGGAGGATCGAGCGAACCGACGACAACCGGTTGAGAATAATACAGCGAGTAAACAAAGAGTATATTGTTGACTTGCGAAGTCAATGCGAGAATGAGCGGATACAAATACGAAACGATGAAGGAGCGAAACGACAAGCGTGTACGCATCGGGATCGTACGTTTGAGTGCGCGGGGGACTTGTTGGTATCTCTACTCGTTCAAACAAATGTTTGAGTACATACAAAAGTGGGAAACAACAAGATTAAAAATGGCACTCGTAGCTCTATCATAATTGGCAATAACGCATAGGGTCGCTGCAACGTGACGCGAACGTAAATGCATACCAGTTGGCGCAACTGAGTGAGTATAAATCTAACGCAAATATGAAACTGACACAAACTGATATGTGTAAACACAAATGTTTTTTCATTGGGGTAAAACGCAAAAGTACCTCCGGAAGTCAGGAGGCTATGCACACGGTGCTTCAAAGTAAGATGACAGCTGAGTAAGTTCGATTTGTATATTTTCATGCACCTGGCTGTCCATTCCATTATTTACTCCTCCGAGGCATTTTAAGGTCGGTCTGCGGATTTCTTAGGTGTACCAGATATATTTCAGAGTATATGCCCTGTTGTGAAACCATGTCTGTTACACGTTTTGTTGATTCGTGCTATGACGTCACATGCTGACAACTTTTAACGCAAAATCATTGACGTGAAGTGGATATTTGTTAAAATCATGGCCTTACTTCAGGCGCCAAGTAGGGTGATGATATTGTTAAGATCTGTTGCATTATTTTGAAATCGTTGTGCTTTTTTTGATCACTGTTGAAGGGTGGCCCTATCCTACATTATTTTTCTAAGAATAAACAGTATCAACCATTTTTATTCTTAGACCAACTACTATAACCGTTTCTTTTGCTCTTATTCACTCTGACCCCAGTACATTTCTCAATGTCAAAATAATGCATTCTTCTTCCATGTTCTTTCTTGAGTAGCCTACAATTCTTACCATTTCTCGATGCGTGAACAGTCACTTTGCTCCAACCCAACCAATTGCCATTTGTTTAAGTGAACTCAACTCCGTTTTGTCGTCCCCTATTACTGAACGGTGCCTAGTTGTCAGAGTTGTTGTACCGGCATATTCTTTGTCTGATTTGTGAGGATTTTTCACACTCGAGGTGAGATATTTAATTTTCATGTACACTGATTTAATTAGTACCGTATTAGATCCAGTTTTCACGAGCATCTTCTCGTTAACCGTTTCAAAGATAGATTATCTTCTCTGCCGTTGGATAATGAGAAGGGCATTTTTGGATTAACCGATTACGCGTAACTCGTTGTGAACCTTGAATCGTTAGCGAACGATTCAATATAGGGTTCTTTATTGCGTGTTTCAGGTAAACTTGATTTTCGATGTAGTCTGCTACAAGTCTTGTTGATTCGTGTTATGTGTTCATATCTCAGCTTATATCTTCTCGGGAAATATTTTTTGTGATATTTCAGCACTGCTCTCATGTTTTTCTCCATTGTTCCTGTTTCCCCAGTTCTTGTGATTTTCTTCATCATGTTTTGTTCTATTCATGTTTCGCGTGCAGCATGCTGGATTTGAGGATGCCTTCAACCTCAACAGGAACGTTTACTAATTGCTCCCACTTCTTGGACTCTATCAAATTTTGCATGAAATTTACATGTGTTTTGTTTGCTATAGTATGTCCATCGTAGAGGCAATTTGGTGGAGTTATCCGATGCGTCCACTGTCCATCTACATACCTGTCCGCGTTAGGTCCTTTGACGACATTCGTAGCAAACGCTTCATTTTAAAAATGGTCCTGTTAAATTGGCTTGACATCTTGTTGCCAGATAGGATCGATCGCTAAGAAGAGAACTCGGTGAAACTTACGGAATAGTGCCGGTTGGTCGTAGGCGTTGGATGACGTAAGTTTGGAACTACGTCAGTTGTTGAAATGAATAACTAGAAATATAAAGGAGGTGCCGTTAGCACAGTTGGCCTACACGGATCCTACTGTGGCCTACTGCAATCCAACTCTGGGCCACTCCGATCCGACTGTGGCCGGAGTCAGACCGGCTCTGAATTTTGTTGCACGCCCACTCGGATCCGACTCGTTACCAACTCTTGCTAGAGTCGGGCCGACTCCGGGCCACAGTCGGCGCATTTACTGGGGTGTGTTCAGAACAGAAGAACGTAAGTGTATGGTTACGACCGAAATCCTCAGAAAAACTACGGTAACTGTGGTCACTACACAACCCTCCCTCAGAAAAGTGGCGGCCAGAAACCTTGGATCATTTGGCCGGAGGTTTCTATGTATGAGCCAATGAAAGGCTATATAGGCTTCTAGAAGGTGATTCGAATATACTAGCTACGATAATGAGAAAGGCATATAGGCGAATATATGTTTTTTATATTTCATCTTCAACCTGGTACAGTTATATAAGTAGTTAATAGAGTCAGATCGAGATATCGGCCAGATTTATAACACGGAAATTGGGTCACCTGTCACTGGTCAACTAATGGACAGGCGTGATAAAACCGACCAACCAAATTGGCTGACTGGTGAAATGGTTTCTCTGTAATAAGTCCCATGGACATCTCGATCTAAATCCATCAACTCGTTGTATAATTGTATCGGCCTGACGATAAATTATCGAGTGTAGTAACCTCCTATAACAGGTTGATTTTTGTTGCTATTTTGTTGTACAGTTTGACGCCTCTTGATAAGACATGTTTGTTTAGCCCAATTATATCCCCTATTTACACCGGCGTAGAAACTCTTCAGTCTTCCGTACCGCGCGCTACACACAGGACTTTAGTTGGCTGTACATTATTTTGCTTCTTGGTCGTCGCAATATATTGAGAGTACTGTACTGTTCGTGGTATTCTGAATTATTGTCATTGGGTAGCTCGTCGAATCTAGAGCGAGAACTTGTGGGAGAGTTCTCATAATGGCACCTGTTCGCCTATCCGTCCCTGTTCTCACTGACAGATTGATGAAAAAGGTGTATAGATGCAATTAGAACAATACTTCATCGTAGGTTACAAGATGGAGGTTTGAGAAGATTTGTCTCGGACGAACTCCTGAACGGTTTGTCGGAGGTTTAACAAACACAAGCAAGCGCTCTAAAGTGTTTGCAATGTGAACAAACATACACTGATTAACCTGAAGGAAATGTGAGACTCTTCTGAGATGGAAATTGAACGTATGAATCCCTTGAACGGCCTATTGGATGTAAAATCGGCTGACAATTGCTTTGGACGTTTTCTAACGAACATTATTCTGCCGTGGTAATTTAGACCAAGTTCTACTAGGTACACCGTAAAAACGTTAGAACTCGGTGAGAAATGTAAAGTGATGAAAGTGAGGATCTCTGTGGAACGAACACGCGTTAGAAAGCCTTGGACTAATGGGTGATATCGAAAATGATGAACATTTCCAGAAAACCAGTGCAAATAACGCCCATTAAGTTAGGGCTAATCAGGTAGTGTAAGCTTGGGAATGGCAATTCTGTCCGTTCAGTAAGTAATCAATCACCAGTGTTAGCCTGAAGCCCCTCGTTGTGTGTACAAGCAAGGTACACGATTACCACCAAATGTGGCCAAACCATCACGAAATGCCAATCAGTCACTTTCAACTTGAGGATGTGCGTAAGGATGCAGTTGTTCCAGCTGCCGATAGTCCTGACAGTGGTACGCAAAGTTGTCGAGTAAGAAACAAGTGTCGTCTAGCGGAGAAAAAGGAGGGGGCGTTCAGTATTAGTAGTCCGTTGGGGATCTGATACCTTTTAATTCGTTGAGTACTATTGCAAGTCGGTTGTGCTTAAGAAGAATTCGAAGAAAACGTGTTGGTGTGTGCCGACAAAAATGACATTAAATAATGGTAAAAAGACAGATATGATAAACGAGCATGTTATATGTAGAAAACGCTAACGTACTCAGCAAACTTTGCAGGATTTCGCACGCGTCTACCGTGTCGGTCATGCAATACGGAGGAAGGTGTTGGGCTGCAATCAGGAACGTTTGCCATAGGTTCAGATTGGGACGACGGACCTGTAGGTGTAGGCATGATACAGGGTTCATAATCTTCTGTAAATGCGCGTTCAACTCGATCAATTGAAACGACCTGGCGTTTGCCGTCGCGCTCGGAAGTGAAGGACTTTCGGGCTCGTTGTAACACGCGGAAAGGGCCTGTACACGTCGGCTGTAGAGGCCTACCTGAGCCGTCTGCACGCATGAAGACGTGAGAACAGGAAGAAAGTTTCTGTTGCAAGAGCACGGGTGACGACCGCTCTCGTGGTTGTACTGGACGTAACGGTCGTATGTGATTCGCCAGGCGTGCTACATGTCTCCCATAATCGACAGGTCTGGTTGCCAAAGGAGAAACTAATTAGTTGGGCAACGTAAGGTGCAACCATAGACCACCTGAGCCCGTATGACCATCAAGTCAATTTCGAAGGTATTCCGCGACCTAAGTAAGACAAGCGGTAAAGATTCTCGCTGACAGGGATTCGACTGCGCAGTGACGGCTGCTTTCAGCTGACCATGAAAACGTTCGATCATCCTATTGGATCCCGGATGATAAGCAGTAGTGCGTATATGCTTGCACCTGAGGGTATTAAGGAGATCTGTGAAAGATCCATTGAAATGGGAACCACGATCTGTAGTCCACAGCAGGACAACCAAATTGGGCTAACCAACGTTCTGAGAAGACGCGAGCCACCGTTTCGGAAGAGCAATCGGGTAGCGGGATTGCCTCCGGCCACCTCATGAAACGGTCGACACAGGTCAGGAAGAAAGTGAAGCCGTTGGAAGGGGGTAGCGGTCCAACAAGGTCGACGTGCGTCAGTTGCCGGAAAGGCAGCGATTGGGCTTTTAGTATGCCTACGAACCTTAGAACGTCGATATTCCAAGAAGCAATGAGCCTAATTTCGGACGTAGTAATTCATTCCGAGCCAAACAAAGCGTTCACTGATAAGTTTCACTGAAACAATATGTCAGGGCGCGATACGTTATGCAGTGCGTTGAACACTGCACAGCGAAACGATAATGGCACAACGGGCCTAGGTGTATGATGGTGACTTCAGAGGAGGTCAATGGAACAGGCTGTATTTTGAGTGAGCTACGTTGGCGGCGTTGCTCTATCTCGAAGTCGCCTGTTTGCGCAGCGGCCATGGCGGCCAAATTAAGGGGAATAGGAGTAGAATTGCTTACCTGATATACCCGTGAGAGGACATCAGTGACATGATTAAGGACACCCGAGACATGCCGTATATCTGTCGTAAACTGAGAGATATATTCGAGGTGCCTGATTTCCCTGGAGAAGTACCTGTCGGACGACGAGTCTAGGGAAAACACCGGTGGTTTATGGTCAGTGTAGACCGTAAACCGTCCGCCTTCAACAGAATGCCGAAAATGGCGTATAACAAGGTAGATGGCTAGCAATTCTCGCCTAAAATCGCTGTACCGAGTCTCTGTGGGTTGCAACCGTTTTGAGAAGAATGCGAGGGGTTGCCAACTGCTCCTATCATACTGTTGTAGCAAGGCGCCAGCAGCCTATCGAAAACGTTGGTTACAATGGACAACTGGGCATTGTTGTCCCGATGGGCAGGCAGAGCTCTTTTGGAGGTAGCCCCTCTAAGCTCTCTAAAGACTGTACGCGTTAAATCAGTAAACGACAGTTTACAATCGCCTCCACGGAGGAGATCAGTCATTGGCTGCATAATGTGCGCTCAACGAGGGATGAATCGGCTATAATAATTTACCAGGTCACAGAATCTACGAGGCTGTTTAAAAGAAGAAAGCTCGGGACAATCCTGGATAGCCTGAACTTTGGAAGGAAGGGCAGCAATTCCGTCGGCTGAAATTCGGTGACCTGGAAATTCTATGGTTGACTTACCTAGTTCGCATTTCGTCGGGTTGACCGTTATATAAGTGAGCGAGAGTATAGACAGTTGAAACCAGTTGGAAGTAGTGCACCAAGAATGAGGGAATCACCCAAATTGCACGAAGCCGATGTCCCCCTGAGGCCTATCCTCGTCATGGATGATTCAGCTTACCATAGCCTTGCTCAATGGTTAGTTCGGCTTCTTGACCCCACCCGTAAAACCCTCAGCTCCCGTTCTATGGAAGATTCTTTTGAGTTATGTGATATTTTGCAGAACATTTCGGTGAGTTCCACACAAAAGATGTATTCAGTTGACGTTGACTCACTATTCACAAACGTTCCATTACATGAAACAGTTGATTATTCATGTAATTTTATTTTGATTCATAATATTTCTTTGCCCATCCCTGTCGACTACCTTGAAGAATTGATTCTTATGTATACGGAAAACATTCGGTTTGGATTCGATGGAGGTGCTTATAAGCAAATTGATGGTGTAGCAATGGGCAGCCCGTTGGGCCCAACATTGGCTGATATTTTTCTTGGAATGGTGGAAGATGGACTATCGGATTATATTGACCGTTCTGTGTATTATAAGCGTTATGTCGATGATATTCTAATGTTTACCGATTTGATCATTTTATTACTCTATTACATCAGTTTAATTTCACTGATCGAAATTTCCGTGTCACACATGAACAAGAGCTCGACAACTCACTAGCATTCTTAGACGTCCTGATTTCTAGACGTTTAGACGGCACACTTAGTAGGTCTGTTTATCGAAAAGCCACATGGAGTAGGCAATACTTACAATTCTCTTCGTTCGCGCCTACAAACGTAGCTTAGTGAGAACCATTTTTCACTGAGCAAGGAGAATATGCACAGCCGATCATCTAAAGGCTGAAGAGGAGCTCTTGAAGAGCGTTCTGGTGGAGGATGGATATCCGGCCAAATTCATCGAAAGTCATAGCAAACAACGAGTGACTACCCCCCAACCACAAACAGTGTCGAAGAGGCAGGTTTAAATCACCCTTGCTTACACAGGTGAGGACAATATCACCGATGTAAGTCGAAAGTTGCAGTCAGCCATTGATCGCATATATTCTGCACCGGAATTGCGCCTGTTGCTTCCCACCTGCAGGCTAAATCCTTACTGCCCTGATCGTTCCCTCTCGGAAAACTCTGCCACTCATGTTATCTACCAGTTTACTTGCAGTTGCGGTGACACGTACATTAACAGAACGGACCGAAACTTACGACAAAGGAAGGCGGAGCACATCCCCAAGTGGCTATTGCAAACAATGACTCAACGTGGGCCAGTATGCCAACACTCGAATTGAAATCCGGCGTCTTCGATCGCGAAACACTTAATCGCAACAGGTAATGTGGTTGACCCCTTCACTTCGTTCATGGCCCTATTGCCTAACCGCAACCCCAAACTGTTGGCATTCTCAGAGGCATTGTTGATCAAGCGTCACGCACCGGCCCTTCGTTGGCAAAAGGTGCTGACGCAATCAATTTCGTTACCGTGGCAGTGAACCATGATTGCTCCCATATGATGTTCGTTCATTTCATTGTTTCGTCGCCAAGCGCTTAACCTATATAACGGAACGTTTTATGTAATTGACTGATGAGAATAAACGAAGTGCTTGTATCTCGCAATGTATGTCTTCTTGCCGTCTTAACGAACTGGATAAAGGGAACTCAATGTTTCGTAATACCGTAGTTAGTCAGTCGTTCGAATAAACTACGTAGATGCGGAAGGTGCCACTCCTCAGAAGAGCTAGCGACCAAAATGTCGTCGTCTTCCGTCGCCACTGGAATTTGATGGTAAGCGAGGACTAAATCAATTTTGCCGAATATATTTTTACCCGCGAGGCAAGTCGTAAGGTCCTGCATGTGTGGAATAGGATGCTTGTCAGGGACTGTCACTCTGTTGAGAGCGCGGTAGTCACCGCAAGAACGCCAGTCTCCTGGTTTCTTTGGAACCAAATGCAATGGTGAGGCCAAAGAACTATCGGAAGGGCGAATGATCCCGACTTCGAGCGTGTGTTCGAACTCTGCCCTAGCCACCTCGAGTTTTTCAGGGGCCAACCTGCGAGGCCCAGCCGATACGGGCGGGCGTTTTTTACTTATGTGGTGTGCGATATTTGAAGTCACAGCTGGCACGGCGTTCGGTGCTCGAACTAATTGTGGGAATTGTTGAAAAAGTTATGCAAAAGACGATGAAGCAGTCGGTGTGGCGTAAACAGGATTGATTGCTGCGATGGTCGTGCGGTTACCGCTAATGTTGAGGTGTGTAAAGGCATCTATTAGTTTCCGACGTCGCGTATCGACTAAAAGGTAGAAATTCCGGAAGAAATCGACACCGATTATAGCAAACGGAACAGCAGCGACAACGAAAATCCAACGAAAATTTCGTCGGAGACCTAAGTCCAACGTTAGCGAACGTTGGCCGAAAGTCTTGACAGCGGTGCCATTGGCGGCACGGAGATGAGGAGTGCCTGATTGCGTCACCTAGGAAGGGGTCTGTGGGACTGCGCTAACCTGTGCTCCTGTGTCCACCAGGAAGGTGGTCCTTGTGAAAAGATCCCTAACAAACATAAGACGACTAGGGGGTGGATGCGCTGGCGACGTCCATCGCAATTACGCGTCGGCGACCCGGTTTACCTGGAGCGGTGAGGGATGCGAACAGGGGGTTCTACACCTGGTGGCTTTAGTACCATATCGTTCATGGTACCAGCAGAAGCCTTTGTGAGGCTGTGAGTTGCGTCGATGAAGCGACCTGCTGGTACGCCGTCGACGTGGGGATCGCCTTCGAGAACGGCTAATGGTCAAATTGCCTAAATCTCTACGTAAAGCCGCCACTTCTGTCCATACAGCCCTGAACTCGGCAAGGTCGGTTGAGTGCGACCTTACAGGTCGTTTAGTCGCTCAGGTCGTAGGAATGGTACTTGCACTTGGATTATTGGAACTGTGCAGAAATGGCTGGAAGCGATCGACCACTTGGTCGACAATTTCAGCAGCCTCTGACAGCGGTTGTGAGCGGGCTACGGACACAATAGCTTGAGCTGTCTGCGGCAGCCTCTGCATCTGTAGCTCTCACAGCAGTGACTCGTCAATTTGGGAGTCAACGAGAAGTTACTGCATTTCGCGTGGCAGCATAGACGGGCGTTTCTCACCCAGTTGTAATCCGCTGAAGAGCTGCTGTAAGCGGGCCTTCTCTGATAGGGTTATTCGCTTCATCGCGGCCCCCTTAAGGGTGTTATAGCGACGTTCCGTGGGTTGACTGAGGTGACTTCCTTCGGAAACCTGGACACTAACTGGCTGAACTTCGCCTGGCCAGAGGAAATTCGGTGGTTGACGAACTCGGCTTCAAGGTAAACAAACCACAATAGGAGATCCATCCTCAAGAATGGAGGAACTGTTAAGGTAACTGCGCCTACAGTATGAGAATCTAGGGGCTTAGTATCTTCACCAAACATGTTAGACGCTCGATCGCTTGTAATATGCAACAACGGAAAATATAGAGGTGAGTAAAGATGAAAATTTGGTCGGACCTGCTATTTAAGCAAAAAATACAATACCGTGAGTAAACAGAATAAAATGCCGTATATGAAGATTTTACACCAAGGAACTGATTCACCTAATGGCGTGCGAAGAACATATGAGGACAGAATACGCCGGATCACCGATTAAAAATAGCGATTGAATTTTTAGTGAAAACGATTTCGTCGGGCTCATGCGTTTGTGGGAATTCTCCCACAAGTTCTCGCTCTAGATTCGACGAGCTACCCAATGACAATAATTCAGAATACCACGAACAGTACAGTACTCTCAATATATTGCCACGACCAAGAAGCAAAATAATGTACAGCCAACTAAAGTCCTGTGTGTAGCGCGCGGTACGGAAGACTGAAGAGTTTCTACGCCGGTGTAAATAGGGGATATATTTGGGCTAAACAAACATGTCTTATCAAGAGGCGTCAAATTGTACAACAAAATAGCAACAAAAATCAACCTGTTCTAGGTGGTCGCTACATTGGTAACAATATCGACCAACAGTTGTTAGAAACAGAATTCTCATTGTCGTGTCCGTTGGATATGTTGTGGCTGCAATAGTATGGGGGTGTCAAACCAATTATCAACAGATTATCGGCAGTTATCGGTAAGTTGTTCAATTTAACGCATGCGCATTTTCACTCTTTGGATCCCCACCTCAAAGGTTCCCCAGTGTAATGAATTGTATGAACAAAAATTGTTGAGGATATTTCCCAGTAAGCCGGTTGCAGTATATATATTTACTTTCATTCTGTCGCTAATGTAGGAACCTGACTGTTCGCAAAGTACTACTTCATGGCCATACCCAGAAAGGGAAATTCCGCGAACCAACTCGCCACACTGTTCCCCACCTCATATCCCACATAGCAGTTGCATATAGTACAATATACTTGGATTCATTATCAAGCATTGCTGCTTCGGATCCTTTCAGAGGGTGATCCCGCTGACCTGGCCCATAAAGAATGTCTTAGTGTGGAGTGTGCGTTCACATTAGCAGCTTCTTCAACCTGATTCACATGAACTATGATCAACGTCTGTCTGTGCAGTATAGGTTTACACTAGTAGTAGCTCCACCCGATTGACTTAGACTATCAACAACGTCTCAGAATGCGCTTTATGTTCCGAACAGTAGTTGCTTCAACCTGATTCATTCGACCTGTGAATAACGTCTGTATACACAGTAAACATACACACTAGAAGCTTCTCCACCCGATTGACTTAAACTATCAACAACGTCTCAGAATACAGTATACGTTCAAACTAGTAGATGCTTCGACCTCATTCAATTAAGCTATTAATAGCGTCTCAGCATGCTGTATACGATCACAGTAGAAGCTTCTCCATCCGATTGGTTCAGACTATCAACCACGTCCCAGACTAGAGGATGCGTTCACACTAGTAGATGCTTCAACGTGATTCTCCTAAGCTATTAAGAACGTCTGCGTATGCAACATAGGTTCACACTAGTAGACGTCTCAACCCCATCCAGTTAAGCTATGAATAACGCCTGCGTATGCAGTATACGTCCACACCAATAGCTGCTCCACCCGATTGACGTAAGTTATGATCAGCGTCTGAGTCCGCAGTATATGTTCATACTAGCAGCTGCTCTTTCCAAACCACCTTTACCATGAACAATTTGGAGAACGGACACATACGAGAAGTGGTGAAAAATGTGTATTTGAAGCTTTTGGGGTACAAAGTGCTCATCACCTTTGATTCCATTGATTGCCATACTGATTGGATTATTTTTCTGCACCGTGTGGATACCTGGCGTTCTAAACATCATAGTGTGACTGGCTGATAGGTATGCCTCCCATTGATAGGCAGGCAGCTTGATTACATCTGTTTCCGTATAGTGTTCCGCGTGAACGCCACCCGACCTCAATCTAGTTTGAAACAGTGCAGTAGAGTGAACAGGATTCACTTCTGAAGATTCTCGATTATGGAGTGGGACGTGATACCTTTTTCTTACGCCGATCCATATACACCGGAGATGGAAACAACCATATGATAGCATCATTTCCAACCGTTTTTAAGAGTAACGTTTCATCGACCAGTATATATCTGAAATCATGTAGCCAAAAGAAACAGTGTGAATACCGTATAGATGAACAAGCTGGAAATTTTGTCACACATGTTTCACTATCAAATGTGTTGGTGTTCTTGTTGAAATGCAAAGCAAACAAAGTATGGTGGTATATTTCCTTTCCGACCATACCTGTAAAACGCCGCCGAATGAAGCAACTTCGAACTATAGGATGACGTATTAAATCTCGAAAATGGCTATGATCGCATTTATAAGACTTGAAAAAATGAGCTAACGACAATAACGGGTTTCTTTCGCAAAAATGATGAAAAAGAATTTTCACCATCAAGCTCATACTTTTGGGACTTATTCGATGCATTCCACTTTTTCATTGGAGCCGCTTATTTACAATCGATGTACTGCAAGTACTTTGCTTGAAATACCGATTTTAAAACATCATAAAATATTTAAAAATCGAGGACTCCCGCCAAAAGAACCGTTTTGCCTTTTGAACGACCATTAAGGCGAATCCCGTGAAACGGACAATTGCCTACAAAAATGTACAAAAATGAATTATGAAATAGAACTATGAGTCGTGGATACTACACCAACTGATTTATACACTAATCGTTTTGCTGCTATTTGGTTCATTAGATAACCGCAAGTAGTTCAAAAATTCAGCAGACATCTACAGTAAGAACCAGCAACGTACTATATAATGTTCTAGAATAAGCAAAAATGGTGTTAGCTTTGAGTTGATGAGGAGAGAAATAAGTGACTGCATACTTTTATTAACGTGTTTTCAAGGAGGTTTTAGTGGAATCGTTCAAAAGACGAAATGTGTTTCCGCGTGGCAATATTTTCCATGGTTTTGTCGAGTTTACTGCTTCAGTCAAATGGAGAACGTAAGCAGTACATTATGTTTTATACCGCAATATATGTCAAAACATGTACATCCCTAAATCACATGGTTTGTATCGTGGCTGAAGGGAGTGGTGCGAGGAATTCTACATAGGCGGTGTGCTTGAAATGTGACAATCTCTACCCTCCGGAGAACCATTTGGGCCAATATACAGCGTTGAAAGCCAAAAAAAACAGACAGGCAGATGTGTGCTTGAACAGTCATGACCAGAGCTACCAATATAGCGCGAGCTGTAAATGATCATTTACACCTTGCCCTATGTTGGTAGCTCTGGTCATGGCTTTTCAAGCACACATCTGTTTGTCTGTTTTTCTTCTGTCTGTTTTTTATACTGATTTTCGAAAATCAGAAAAAAAACTCGTGAATGTGGCGATCAGTTTGCATGAAAATGAATATCGCATTGTTCAATAAATAAAACCAAAAAAATGCGTCTACACGGTTTATGGTTGCAAACGATGCAAACATTAGTGATCGACTACTGAATGGAATAGGAACGAATTGAAACATAGACTGAACAAGTGAACTTGGTTGAATTGCGTCTATGCCAATCGTGTTTCTCTTTGCGAATAAACGTGCACGAAGGTTGCACACATCCTTCGTTGTTGTCTTCTTATCGAAGTGATTGCAGATATTTTGAGTGATATTGAATGATACCGTGCCGTTGAGTAACCACGGTCAAATCTCAGCAATTTCTTCTTCCGTGAGGCGGCGTCTTGAAACGTCGTACTGAGCTGCAATCAAGTCACACGGATGATTGTGCAACATGAGGAATTTGGTGACACAGAATTCTCCGTTGGTGTTCCGGTTGACGTTGAAGTAGGCGGGGCATTCCCTTTGTCCAGTGGCCCTCTTTTGTAAGCCGCACCATAAGCGTATTACATTAAACCTACGGACGCATGCGTACCCACGTCTTTTATGATCACAGAACGCAGGTTCGCTTGATCGGATGCTATAGGAAGAGCCAAATTGAACTGCGAAACGTTTCAATTTGGCTCCTACCGCATCTAAGTTTGAGAAGTGCCGTGGAGACACGACACTACCAAAATGCTCCTGAAAGGACACAGACAGATAAGTAGTATTTGAGCTCATTTTAACAGTACGGGAGAAGGCATCCTTCCGACGTATGCTGCGCATTTATTGCGATTGCGAACCAATGACGACCAGCGCACGTCGGACACACATGATTGGGTGACAGGGTGCAGAGGGTTGACGGGGTGGGGTAGAGAGGAAACCATGTCACTCGAAGGGGGTATACCATATAAGGGAAACTAACCATGTTGCTGTAGAGTGTACGATATATATGCGGTGTTAGCTATAGCTATATGGTGGTAGTCTGTGGGCGTAGTAGGTTACACAAAGCATTATAAGTTCACGCCTGTATTAATACAGATTTAAGGCGACGTATATCGGCCAGAACTATTTAATGGGTGCCTTATATCGGCCAAATTCTACGCCGTATCCCGCTTCATCCAGACGAAATTGTTTTGTAACGATGCACTTTTTGAAAACCAACATAAGCGTTCTTGGTCCCTCTGCATACATTCCGCGTTATTAAACCACCTCTTGGAACTTGTTTTTAGAGATGACAATTGTCATCCTAAACAAAGCTCCAACATTGGAAGCACTGATACTCCTAAAGCAGTCGGCGTAAAAGAACGTAAGACAGTCGCAAATCTTCGCACTCATCATTGCAGAGTAAAATTTTGTGTCCAACATTTTCCTGTTGATTTCCTGTAACTGCGCCTTTGACGTCAAAGGTAGCGGCAAGCACGGTTTGTGTTTGGTTAAAAGCCCTGTTTTTTTCTGTCAACATCCGTTCCACTGTAGTATGTAATACGTTTAGCTGTACATTGATGCTGTGAGATAGGTCTTATGGAATTCATCAGGTGCGGGATAAACTTTGTCACCATTTAAATACGAACGTAACTCGTGCAAATCAGCTGATTGGACAACTAGCTGATTGGACAACTAGAGAACATCGAGCAGCAGCCGTGCGTAGGTGGTAGAATCCTGCCAATCGCAAAAAGCAGCGTACTGATCCCAATTTTACCCTTTATCACGCTGAATTTTACGCTGATTGTGTTCATAGGGTTCCGTGCCTAGGTTTGAGTGTCCTGGCAATATCTTAGCCTACACACAACCGTGAGTGCTCATCATATTTTTTTATTCTATACTGCATCGGCCGTCTCTCAGCGTGAACCGGGTTGCCTTAGCTGCCGCATACAGCTGGGTGGATAGGCGAAAGCCTGTTGCTACTGATCCCTCTCCCATTGTTCTACCGAATTCAGCCCTTAGGTCCCCCGGTTCCCATTTCTGGTGATTAACTCGAAGGTCCGGCGACAGATTTGGCTAGCCATAACAACACTTTATCGGTAAGTCCCATCTGTTGTCATTCAACTTTAGGCTTCCCTAGCCTGATGTTTATACCTTGGACGCGAATTAAAGCAGACGCTTTCAACATTTGCACTCAACAGCCCACTTTCGAACAAACGTTAGACTAGTTGAATGTCGATGTCTGCTGCACTTCAGAGACTATAGTGCAAGAGAGTAACTAATTTGTGGAACTAATAACAGCTGTAATGTCTATCTGATACTAGTTTTACACTTTGGGTGACACCACAGCCGCTGCTACCGGTCAGGTTGGAGTATGTGTAATACTCAGCACGATGGCTGCAGCCGTAATGATATATTAGATTGCTGTTAACAGTAGATCATGTGCCGCCCGTTTGGCAGGTTCAATTTGGACCAGTGGTAAATGCAAAATTTTCAGAAATCTTGTCATGTTATCTGCTTGTGCTCCAACTGACTGTAGTGACAACAGCGACAAGGACGTCTTTTCTTCATATCTGACCGCTCTCCTTTGGTCCGCACGTAGTTCTGATATGGTTATTATGGCCGGAGATATGAACGCCCAAGTGAGCCATCTTGGTGAGACCAAGTCTTGTTTAGTTGACAGATGTGGCATAGCACAACATGGATCCGATACTGGCGAGCGACTGTTACAGCTGTGCGCCGAGTATAGGCCAGTTTTAGTCAGCGTGAGTGTCCCTGTTGTACGTGGCACCTTCATTTCTGTAATCAAGCCTGGTCTCAAGTAGACCACGTAGCTGTTAGTGATAGATGGCGGAGTTTCACTCGGGACTCTCGTTTTTATTGCAGTACCTATCTGGATTCAGATTGTGCGTATGTACATTGTAGTTTCGCTCTACCTCCAGGCCACTAAGTAACCTCATGTAGAGGAATATTACGAGCTCAACTTGAATGATTATAGCTAGGCCCACTTGGCCTAGACCGCTTTACGCCACATTACCTGATATGTGATCAAACTGAAATTGATCTTGCAATTTTCGCACGTTTCTTGTGTGAGAACACTGCAAACAGCAGACGCTAGCAAGCTTATACTTGGGTATCCCCCACCACTGTGTCTAAACGAGGTAAAAAGATCGCTCGGAATTTTGCGTACCGAATTTCAAGGGCAAGAAAACACAAGAGCTGTACAAGCGGTGTTTGCTTATTAACATTTGGCTAACTTCAGACGAACGTTATCTCCCTAACGGGCCAGGTAAAACAAGTGAGTCTAACAATAAAGACCTCAGCTGGTTTTTCGGGGTTCTCTGATGAGCATTCTTAGGGTCGTCTAAACGGACGTCGTGAACAGTCCACGCAAATGTGCATCCAAGGAGGTCATTAGGAACAAACATCTTCTGCCTGTGTTCAGGCGTGCCTATTATACTTGAGCGATTTATGTATGAGACGAGCTGTTCACCGTAGGAAGCACCGTGTCCGGGACTGTTTATATCGGGATAAAAGTATTGGTCTAGGAAGGCTTAGTGGTTGGCCCTGATGAAGTTGACACTTGAAGAATTAAGGTCGGCTTTAAGGGTCTTGTGGACTTTGAGCAATGCCCATGTCATCGGACTGCAACGTAAAAGAGATGTCAGAAGTAAAATCATCATCTGGCCTTTGCGTAAAACAGTCCAGATTCGTTAATATATACGTCATTCCATTGGCAGTTGGTATACGGCCAAAAAATGTAATGTGCTGTTGTTGATTCAAGCCGTAATTAGGTGGCACTGACTTATCGGAGCTGACAAGGTTGGCAGACAAACCTTTTATACTCTATGTATAATGGGATGTAGTATTTCTGTAAATATATTGCAGGACGTAAAACTGGCAGTCGACATTACCTGCGGTCCAATACCATTTATTGAGCTTATGGTTAAATAATGCTCCAGGACCAAGCACCCCGTTCGTTTTCCTCAACTTCCAGAATTAAGCAACTTGATCCACGGAATTTTCAGCTCTTTGCGCCAGTTAACTTCATGAAGTTCCCAATGTTGAGAAGCTGGACGAACGAAATTCTTCGTTCATGTGCTTAATTCTGAAGGTTGGAAAACACAGATGTGCTAGGGAGTTCGGTTTACTTGTGAGGCCAGAACGCGGTATGTTCACATTTATCACTACTGTAGCGTTTTGTACAGTATTTCCTGTCTTCATACTTTCCAATTTCCTCAACTGCGCATGTACAGCTCAAGTTTAGATCCACTACACTAGTGTACACGGATCTATCCTCCGGTTAAAAAATCGTAAAATGAAGAAGAAGAAGAAGTGAATGGCTAGCACTAGTTTTTTCCCTAATATGCATGCCCTCGGTTATCGAGACTACATTTACATATGAAATAGGTGTAAAAATAAAACAGATAATACGACTGGTGCATAGAGATGGACGTTATCTGAAATCCATGAATAGAATGGAATTAAAATGGATGCCAATCTAAACAGGTCTCTGAAGACAGTTAAAAGGAAAAGAAATGGCTAAGATTTTCGCAGCTTTCCGTTGTGTTGTTGCCAACCATCCGAATTTATCGCATTTATGGAAACAGGATCCAGTCACTGATAACTCTAAAAGCCAATAGGTTTGCACTAAACAAGAAACCAACTTTCATCTTCCTCTACTCAACATCATGACAACTATGATAAGAATGCTTGTGTATTTTAAACAAAGCCTTCTTCTGAACTCTAGAGGTCTTCTTGAGAATTTTAAAAATTACTATGGGGCCTCCTGTGAACCTCCTTCACGCAGGTCAGAAAAGATCAGGTTTTTTCAATCCTCCGATCCTATTTACTCTTTATGTTTCTCACCAGTCACTTAAAATATTCCTGGCTTTTTAATGTGATTCAATGTCTTTCAGCATATCTGTGCTTCACGCCCGTAAACGGTCTTGTAGATGTGGTCTCAAATATGGTGCACAAAACAGAGGTAAAAACTTTGCTGTACGTTAGACAAACGTCCACCGTAACATGAACAACACTGTTTTCCTTCCCTTCAGCCCCGAGATACTGCTTAGAGATTTTAAATTCTCCTATAGTCAGTACTTCTGATTTCCTGGCTATTCACACTGTTCGTAATTCTTTCTCTTTTTCCTACTTATCAAGAAATCTGAACAACCCTGTCTGACTTTCAGCTAGCAGCTGATTGCATTTGTTTAAAATCAAAAGTAGTTACTGTTCATCTGATCAAGTTCAGCAGGTTCCTCTGCGTGTGCTCTATTGGAATCCTTCATAACCATCATGTCATTAGCAAACATTTGGCAGGTTCTCGATGAAATCGCTGGTTAACAATGAAAAGATGAGTGGTTCAAGTATTGGTACATGAGGCACCCTACTTTTTATGGCATTCTAAGGTTCTCCTTAGCTGTCCTTTTGTGAAAAGTATGGTTTCTCAGGAAATTTTTTAACCATTCTAGCATTCCTGGAGGAAAAACAAAACTCTCAAGTTTCATCATCAGCATCATCATCGTCATCAAAGACAGCAATACATCATTCGTTCCAGCTGACGCTCAACAGAAGAAATGTCATGAAGTAAAGATAAATTCCTTACCAAGAAAAAAACTAGCAGGGGAAAGGGGTGAGCCTAACCAATACGAGGAAATATGTATAAATTCAAACATCCAACATCAAAGTGTCGACAACTCGCAAACAATCAGCCAAACTACCAGTTAAAGGGAGACATCATAAGTAAAACAGCTTTCGTATGGCTTTCGCTACTGAACGTCTGAAGTTTTAAAAGTAGCAATTGATCTTTCGCCAAGGCGAACTTCCTGAAACATAATTACCAGATCTCGACTTTTTGTTCTCATCCCACCTTCTCGTTTTGTCATCGAGACAGCAAACCACGTTGGTTAGACAGGACTTTGTCGCACAAATCAGTGTTGCTCTGAGAAAGGGAAGGTATTCCTAGTTAGTTGCACCAAAATTTTATACTGACTGATTCTTTCTAAAAGTTTCAAGATCACTGTGATCAGACTTACTAGTTGGTATTTTTAACCTCATGCTTATTCACCCCTGTGGATGGGTACAACTCATGATCTCCTCTAGTCTTCTTGAATCATTGTCTTCTGAAGGCTGATATTAAACAGTTGGACGGGTGGTTGTGTGAAACATCTCCTAGACGCCTCAGTGTCCTAAAATGGGTACTATCTGTCCTCACCGCCTTATCGACATTTAGCTTATTCATCCTACCATTAACTTTCTTTCATCCGTTTCAAACTCCTCCATTGCAGACCCATCGGTAATCACTAATTCGAATCCTACCGCGGTATCCTAAGAGTATGTGATGTGAAGCGTCTCAAAGAGTATTGCAGATAACTTCCGCTTTTTAGCAGTGATTCAGCAACATTGTGCGCGGTACATGCAATGATACCTAGTGCCCTACTTATGATTCCGATAGCCAGAATGAGCCGACTGG
Organism: Paragonimus heterotremus; assembly: GCA_013368495.1. Taxonomy (NCBI): domain Eukaryota; kingdom Metazoa; phylum Platyhelminthes; class Trematoda; order Plagiorchiida; family Troglotrematidae; genus Paragonimus; species Paragonimus heterotremus. Next base: position 118,878 of record LUCH01000454.1, read on the forward strand.
AAAGTCTATGGGAATGCGACAGCTGCGATCAATTGTGGGTGATGTTCAATCTATATGAAAAGCCAGAATATATTTGAAGGAGGCTTTGGAATTTTGTATCGAATGGCTGCTGGATTTCTTCCAAACTTGATTCAACATTCTTTTTGCATTTCAGGATGATTCTTTCTAACCGCCTAGCATTGAAGAACTTGTTGTACACACCGGCGTGTATGTACATTGTACCGCTTTAACATTTACACCCCTGCGTACGTTTGGCCTCACTGGTCAGACACGGAGACTTCACTTTACGCTGACTTCGTCGTAATGATGCGTGCGTAATTGTCAGTTTGTAAGATTATCCCAAGTTATGGTCCAACCCCGGCTGGCATACCTAGCACCAAATCAACTATTTCACGTCACAACTTAATTTCTGAATATCCGTGCCCATAAAAGATCCGCGATGCATAAAATGGGTTTGACTTAGACACAACCAAAACGCAAGCCTACGACTACATGACCAATCTTTACTGAAGGCATTGTAACCACCAAGCCTAAGATCTGAACTGTGGCTGTAAGCTGGCCTCTTTACTTAGTGATCTAATTAACACATTGGATTACTACTTATTCATTTTATATTTATAGCAACGTCTTACTAACCCCACTACTTGCAGAATGCTTCGCCCTTCAACCCACCTCAAATGCGTTAAAAAATTTGCTCTAGGGAGTTTAGGTGACATGTCTGCTTGGCTTTTACTAACAGTGATGAGCTGTTTATGCTACTATCTGAAAGGGGAGAGACTTACACAAAGATACAGAGGCGGAAATTCCGTTTTGGGAGAGCTCAAGAGTAGAATCCCAGTTGCCTAGCGTTGACCATAATGTCGCCCTGGTAACAGTAGAGCCTTACTACCCATCTTAGTACCTTTTCCACTTACCTTGTGAATCGAGTAACCATAGAGAATATGCCTTTGTCTGACACCTCGCCTTGTAGCTATATCTCAGTAACGACGAATACGTTTTCCTTTGTTCATTCCCTTGAGGCTTTGCTCCATCTGTTTCTACATGCTACCAACATTGTGTGTAAAGAAGCTGACACTTTATCAAGACTACCTCTTTTTTCAACTTTTTTGAGCTAAAAAGTAGTTCATGCTTGAACCATTATAGCTAAGTACTTTTCTTTCTCATACAGGTTTCCTGGTCTTTCTTAAGTTCATGCTAGAAGTTCTATACTTCCCGATTTAGGAGGTTTTTCAATATGAGTAATCTTTCCCAAAGTCCCAACAGTTTGCGGGTACTTCAGGTCCAATGGGTCTGCTGACGCATAGTCCCATCTTCCTAACACATTTTGCTCCTCACTTGAGAATTCAGTATCAACAAAACGGCTAGTATTCTTCTATCTCGCTGATTTGTCAGGTTTCTTAATAACTTTGCCTCGAATAGTTGCACATATTTACCCTGCAGCCAGTAAAAACCTACCACGGTGCCTGGGGTTGGCGAACTTGGTCATCAAAGGTCCCGAACTGTATATATCCCAGTGTCACTCACTGAACTTCATCATCCGGAATGTTTATTTATCACAAGAGGTTAGCCAGGTGACGTCTTATTGCTCTTTTTTAACTTTACCACCGTTTCTAATGGACTCAGTGATGCTCTTTATGATATATTCCCCACAATAATGAACATATTAACTTATAATTTTAAGGATGCGTATTACTACCGGAGTGAACTATACCCGAATATGTTTGAGTGCATTGCATAAGTTAACCGTTAAACGACTAAGAGTGTTCTCATGGACAAACGCTCATTTTGGTCCTCTAGGCTAAGTAACGGCCTCCTGCGCTTTGTCTACAACCAACAGCGGCGCGGGGATCGATACGACTCTGATCATGACCAAGTATGAATAGCTAAGTGAATATCAGTTGAGTACGCGCTTTCAGCTGCGACCCAGTCAACACACTACGTAAGGCCCCATACCTCACTAGTAAGCACTAATGATGGCCAGATAATGCATTTATGCAACTTAAAAACATTTAACATTTACAACTTACATATAGCCTGTGGGGGTTGGATAGCATTTTCAAGAGATTCCCTTTCTTTTTACTGCAATTGAAATAGCCCTTAGTTGCCTATTTCTTTCAATATTAAATAAGTTCGACAATCTGGTGAACTTACTAGTTAGAGATTCCCATGTTTTAGCACAGCAGTCGATGTTATGCAGAAACTCATTGCGGTTCAAAAAACACTACTGCAAAGATGAATGCACTGTACTGGAGTGCTGTAAACTATACAACACCGATCAATACAAGCTAAGTATGAGCGTGGCTTGGCAGTACTGAGCAAGGTTGTGACGGCGAAATGACACTGGAAACCTACACTAAAACTACAGACGTCTTTATTCATTTTAAATATCTCAATGCATTTCTTTTGCCCAAACCTGAGTTCTGTTAAGTAAACTTTGTGAATTACGTTACTAAGGCTCGGAAAACGCCCAAGTGAAAAATCAAAAGCCAAAGCCCGAGGAGAAATTAAGTAAGCTTTAGAAGAAAATTATCGTGTGTAAATACTGCAAAACATTTGAACTTAGCCTTCAATTCTGTTATGAATCATCTGTGTTAATACACAAGACAGTCGTTTGCGACTGTAATCCCTAGTTGGCACTTAGAATCGTTTCTGAATACATTGCTGGATCGCTCCATCAGCTGGAGGCGTACAAGCCCGAAACATGAGTTCGCGAGAACATCTGTAATGAGAAGTCAGAACACAAAGGCAACTTGATGTTAAGCATTTGTCCACCCAGCCCATTCAAATATGATATTTTGGAAGGGGATATCATAACCGAAAATGATTGTTTTTACTAAGCGCCCAGGTACAACGAAACCTTGTAAAAACTTAGTAGTACCGCAACAATATTTTTTTAGGATTAAGTAGAAATGGAATACTTCCGTAAGTAGTGAGGATATGACATGTCAGCTTAAATTAGGCAAAAATTTCCAGTATACGGAATATGCCTTAGGTGTTAATCTACGTCACTTCCTTCCGACTGCAATAAAAAGTTTGAGGTAATAGATTCTTGTGTCAGCCAATCATTTGTGAAAATTCGTTGGACTTTTTAAAACAGTGTTTTAACAAGACCCCTTTTGTAGATCATGAGTGAAACGTTACGGTTGATGTCGTATTTATCGGAAAATTAATCCCTTTGTTTATATGGCTGCGCATTTTACAACCCATCATTACATAATTTTATATTGTATTATTATCTCTGTGCCCATTTCAATAAATTTATTTTCACTACTATCGTTCCAGCTGTTCACTGTCTGGAAAAACAAAGTGCAGCTCTCTGATACCCTTTCACGTAGATGGAATTGCTATATTTTAGTATAAACTTTTTCTGCAATAGGGCAATTAATTTGCAGGGTTATAACACCGTCATCGGCGTGATTAAATTTTGCTGCTCCGTATGTGAACCCCATGTCATACTCGCACAGAAGAGTTTTTAAAGAACCGAGGCTTGTATACTTGATAACTTCGAATCGTCTTTGCACCGTATTAGACAGATGAGTTACTAATTTGGCAACGATTGCTGAAATATCCCGTAATCTCGGCTGGTTTAATGCCTGAATGATAGGTCTCTCTAACTTATACAACTATGTACTTTTCTGAGAATCCGCACCGTGCTAACCGAAGTAGATGAAACTGATAGTTCATTTATTACTGACCTACTGTTTTTTTGTTTTCCGGAACTTATACATATTTATTCACTACTCATAAGTAATTAAACTAGCTCAATTAAAGTATCCTGATGGGGTTTCATTTCTAAACGTTTGCCGTGTATATCCGATTGTTCATTGCTTTCCCGTAATTGGTTTTCACTTTTGCGACTTAAACAGTGTCTGTCGCAGATGGTCCTGGAAATTTTTCACGTGGATACGACCATAACCCATAAGTGAAAGTGTTTGAGTACATTCAGTGCCTAAGTAAGACCCGACGGTTTTACTAAAGCCGACCCAGCAGGTTCATTCTTAACAGTTCACTGCACTCTGGAGAAACGAACAGACCCGATTAGCGTTCTTTCTCAGCTGTGCAGAACGATGGCTTGGACGTCGAATTTTGCATCCGGAATGTCTGTACATGCACATTTAACCATGACTAATAATTGCAATTCGAATCAAAGTTGTTCGCATTTGCAATGAACAGGCAAAGTCTGATTGATTACAGTTTTGGTCAAAAAAGCTTATCACACCAACCATTGTTCTGACCAAGCCCTTCAGAAAATCTTACTAGAGTTGACCGGACAAGGTTACTAAAGTATATAAAAAGACAAAATTTACAGACGTCAGTTATCTAGTCCAGCCGTGTATGAAAACCTTTACTAGCTTTAAGGTAGAGTAGTGTAGCCATGATTTTGGATGTGGGTTCATATCTAGATTCATCTTCTGGTGCCCAAGTGTTTTCAAGGAATGTTGTATCAAATTTCACTTTAGCTTGTGTGACGGATAACGCCGTTTTCCTTTCCAATGCCACTAAGATACTCTGATGCTGACGTTACAATTCTTATAAATACCTACTTAACCTATAGTGTTCGCCACTGAAATGTTCCAGTCTGAGTAAATAGCCTGTTACTACGTCATGTGCATAATGATCAGCGACATTTGATGTTTTTGCCTAGTGTTCTTGTGCACCAAAATCTGTCATGAAAGTCACCTATCTGGGATGAGGAGTTGGGAAGAAAAATGGAACTTACAATGTTTACTACAAGCACTGGAAAATTCTGAGAAAGCTACCTTACTCTCGTCGAAAAGCTGACAGTCTGAGACTTTTGCCATAAATATTTCTTGGGGACATTTTTTAACACTAAGATTTCTGCGTTTATCTGTACCAGAACGTTTCCAGTGAGTTCGCACAGGGCATCCACTTAGTTCACCATTATAACCTGCAGTGTTTCTCAAAAGAGCTTATTTGTTGCGTTTTTCGACATTGCCAAAGCATAAGGACGTAAAAGCGTAATTACTAGTTCTTGCGCATACCGAAGTATGCGTTACATTTACAGTCATTACAAGGATGGCTTATGTATTTTTCGAGATTTTTCCGTCATTTAGAGTGACTTTCGGATAGGGCTGAGTTTTGTCAACCTATCAACGCCAGTATGGGAAATACTTACAATGAAAACATTTCCAACAAAGCAGTTAGAACCCGAACACTGGTAGATGCAAGCATTTCGTATTGACTCGTCAGTACCAAATTTACAATAACACGGGTGCGTTTTCTATAGCAAACAACTAGAGGGGTAGATAATCAATAAGCGGGTTAGGATAGATCATTAAGTCCAGGGAAGGGTCAAGTTCACGAGCAGTTGTTTCTGAACGTAGAGAGCTGGCTTGAGTCGGTTGATTGCGACTGCTTCAGCAAACCGTGAGAATCTTGGGTTAGGATGACGTAACGGGACTCTGAATGCACAAGATGGATCGATAATGTGGCCAGTGGTCAGGACGTGTCTAGCGACTGAGGAAGCTGGCTGTTTACGCGTCTCAACAACATTGCCGCTCTCCGGTAACATGGACTTATGCACTCACTTAGGTAGATGTTTCTTCATTCTGGAGCTCAGGCATCTGTCGGTTCTGCCTATTTAACTTTCTCTACAGTTACATACAACTTGGTAAATACAATGTGAAGTGGCACTGATAGGCTGTTCTCTTTTGACTGAAAGCACCGGTAACTTCAGGGTCCGAGCGATTACACGGAGTTCAGCTGCATTGAAAGTTTGCTTAATCGAGTTCCTCAAACGTTGCGTTGTTTGGCGCATGATATAATCACCCTTAAAAGGCAGCTCTATGTAGAACTTCTTTTTCCCTACAGTGACCACCTCTTCGGATGGTACTTTTTGTCTACTGTACCTATCTATGAACCTTCTGGGGTAACCATTTGACTGTAGGACAGAAGTAATCAGATCTGATTCTTCTGCAAAAGTGTCATGCGTACAGATTCACCTTGCCTGCGTAAAAAACGTATTCACAAGTGATTGTTTATGTTGGATCGGTGTGAAGCTGCTGAAGTTTAAGTATTGATCGGACCACGTAGATTTCCTAAAGACAGTTCTTTTAACCGAACCATCTTCTCGACGACTTATGAGCATATCTAGAAACGACAAACAGTTGTTGATCTTAAATTCACAAGTAACCTTCAAGTTAGGGTGACAATCATTTAAACGTTGCACCAGGTTGTCTATCATCTGTTTAGATTGACTGAATATTAATGTGTCGTCGACGTATCGCTTGTAATATGACAAATTTCCTATCTCCGTGGCTAGCTGCTGTTCAGTTTTTATCATAAAAAAGTCTGCTAAGATGGGACCCAGTGGGCTTCCCATGGCTACTTCGTCTACTTGACGGTAGGACTGCTCGAAAAAAGAGAAAACTGACATTCTCGGTACAGAGCAGCAAAGTCTCCCTTAATATGTCAGTCGGAAGTGGCAACGAAATTTGACTCATTTCAACGAGCTTATAAATATAGTCAATCGTTTCGTGTAACGGAACATTCGTGAACAGTGATTGAACATCTACAGAGCATATCAGCTCGTTAGCAAGAATGATTTTGTCCAAGTCATTGACCTATTCAAAAGAATCCTCAATGGAATGGGCCTGAAATTTTTGTCTTAATGGAGTTAAGGTAGCAACTAGCCAGCATGTCAATTTATGGTAAGGGGAATTCGTCATTGCCAAAATTTGTCTAAGTGACATCCCAGGCTTGTGCGTCTTTGGTAGGCCGTAAAGTTGGCGGTGTTGACAATCCACGCGGCTTAAGACATTTATACGTTACTTCATCAATAATCCTCAACTGTAAGAGCAGCTAAAGGTGTCGTCCTATGCGATCCTCTACTTCGGTGAGGTTATCCACCTTCTCTGTTCGCTGAAACTTTGTTTTGCCATCTAATATTGACAACAATAATCTCAGACGTATTACGACTGCACATATTGAAACTGTTCAAATGCGACTGGTTGCTTTGCATCAGACACATTGCGGTCTTCTATCCATCGTCGAAAGCTTGACACTTTGCTGTCGTGTCACTTTTACACTGTTCTACAAGAAAATCATCGACCGTACAAAGAGGACCTATAACAGTCGGTTGCGAAAGTCACGTACGAAGCAAGATGAGGAACCAGTTCCGCCGGATCCCAGTAAGTACGTATCAGTGCAATTGAATTCACTGCAACTTGACGCGTTAGCTTGAAGGTCTTGATTACAAAATATCATCAACCGACTCAAGCCAACTCTCTACGTTCAGAAACAACTGCTCGTGAACTTGACCCTTCCCTGGACTTAATGACCTATCCTAACTCGCTTATTGATTATCTACCCCTCTAGTTGTTTGCTATAAAAACGCACCCGTGTTATTGTAAATTTGGTACTGACGAGTCAACATGATATGCTTGCATCTACCAGTGTTAGAGTTCTAACTGCTTTGCTTAAACTGTTTAAGGGAACCAATTGTTTCAAATGAAAACATTGTTACAAAATGTGCACTTCCTTGACAGTGGTTTGTTTCCCATTACCACAGACAGCCTTCTGTGTTTAGTAAAATGTATTTGGTATGGCGTAACATACCTCACACCTAGATTGCAATTGATATTCCCAACACTAACTTCAATCCCAGTAATAGTAAACCAGAACTCGAGGTCATCTTCTGTGAATAACAGTACCCTCAATGCCATATGGTTCATCAGTAGCGTTTGTCAGGCTTTAGAGCTTTTTGTCTGCCACAAAATAATACGATGTAAACCTAAACTATGTGAGCTTATTAAATAATTAAAACGGCATATTCACTTGAGTGATTGCAAAAAAATAGTAGGTTTACTGACGTCGAATAAGTAGGCTCTTCTGAGATACAACCATTGACTAGGGACTGCAAAAGACAACAAATATATTTGTGATGCAACTAATGGACTTCCGAGAGAAACGGTCGAATAATAAATGTAGAACGTATAAATGTTCAGCCATTTAGAGAAACCGGTACTCACTGAAATCACTTGTCAACGAAGGTGTAGACGAACTGTGAAGAAATAACTTCATATGTATTCCAGCTGAAAGGTTTGACAGTGTCACTACAGTCACTACTAAGCCTCGTTCTACTATAGCAGTTAACTTTAAAAAGTTTACCAAGGTTATGTTCCGCAGGTCTGTTTAAAGTGAAACCAGTAGACCTCGTGTACGATTAGCCGACACTGACAAGCTAAGTATACGGTGGAGGTCCAACTGCTGCTAGTCGATCAAAAATTTGTGTTTGTTTAAAACCCTCTTTCCAGGAAGCTGTAAGCGGATGTAAAGACATGAACACAGTCGGATATGTCGAGCGTGAGTCAGATGGACCTTCATAAATGACTATGCACAATATGAGCCAATAATTTGGGAAGTGCAAAGTACAAGCAACCCGGAAGTATCTTTAGGTCGGTGAACTAGGCCCGAGTTGCACGTTCATGCTAGCTTGATGTTAGCGCTTGTCTCTTTCAGAACTCACAGTGTGGTCTGCATGCAAGTGAAGTCAGCGTGTTTATCTAACATTAAAAATTATGGAGTTGATTGTTAGAACTAGAAGCAACTCGAGCCATAATGCTCAGAAGTACGGCCCAAAGTTAAAAATGATCGTGGTGATATTCAACACAGACTCATCGCTGACACCACTCATTATGTGGTTTGGAGAATATTCTTTCAATGGCATATGCTAAATTATTGTTAGGAGGCGCACCTCCTAGCACAGCAGTCAATAAGAATCACGTCATATCGACCAATTGATTCGGCTTCGATGGAGTGATCTGCATTTTCCCACTCTGCTAATCAGACTGCAGCCTTGCAACCGAACGCCAGAACCCTATCTGAACTGTTTTCTCGTATTTGCTTTCTGATGTCCCCTGTGACGTGACTTGTTCTTACGTTCTGACTGCCATACACGATTGTCTCGTTTGATTTGCTCTGCGTTTTCCAAGCCGTTCATGGCAATCGTTTCACTCTATAAATTTAGAGTTTTGTGATCTAATTCTGACTCGGGTTTTTAATAAACTACGTTCCTATTTCTCTTCTCCTTCTAGATTTTGGGTCAAACGATTGAACGCATCATAAAAAGGGAAAATCCAATAATTATTATACTCATCGTATTCATATCGTGTAGATTCACTATTTGTGTATTCATATGAGTCACAGAAAAGCCGGACAGTTGGTTACTAACACTAGACATGTTGTATCATTATGTGCAGATCGTTCTTATAATTGCTATTTGAAGAGAGCTACTAATTTGGGAACACTTACTAAATGTTTTTCAGGTGCAATGCACGGTATGGTTCTATATATATGGCTCTCTATGGTACTGACAACCCTGAGTATGGTTGAACCCGTTAATGCATATAATTTTGTACGTCAGATCATCTTATCTTTATACACGATGACCACATATTACTAAAGTAACGATTTCTGCTTACCAGTAATCAAAACTAATTGGCCACACCCATCGTTACCTAGGTGAGGTTCTGTTCATCAGGCGCGGTCAGCGCTGGAAAAGATGTCGCTAGTTTAAGCGATGTGGGCAATTCATTTATGATGTAGAGTGCTGTGTCTGCGAATGTCATGTCACACATGTTGTTTGTCATTCTGGACAGAACGACAGAGAATTCCGTGACTGCAAGTTGTGTTGGTCATCAAACACGCACCTACTGCAGGTGATAAGTTCGAAGTTCCAGACCTCAACAATGTACGAGAAATATGAATCAGGAGAACAGCCTTGACAATTGAGTTTATTATCGTGAACGAATTACCAATGACACTTTAATGATATTGCAGATAATACATGTCCCTGAGCCCGTAATTCTGACTTATTTGGGTGTTATCAACAGTAGAGTAAATGAACAGAAAAGTGGGATCTGGATGAAAGGGTCGGACAAAAGTGGTGACATTCAAAAAGCATCAAATTACTCCTTTACAAAAAGCTGGAGTGTAGAACAAAGTTATTTAACAACGTTTGAATGAGTGTCTGTATGTGGTACCCATTTTGAACGATGTTTTATTGACATGTAGAGTAGAACAATTTGTCAAAAGGCATGTTGGTGTTACTTTTATTGGTGGTCTGTGGTCACTTGTGGTCGTTCAGTAATTAAAACATTCGATTGACTAACTTTATCAAACACAATAACAAGTTACTTTCGCCAACTAAAGTTTGACGTCTTTCCATAGTAGCAGACATAGTGTTTAATTAAAATAACACAATATGCATTGAAAACCAGACCACTTGTTTCTGTAGATGCTTGAGCGCAAAGCTAACTCACTGTAGGACCAGAACAATAAGCAAGTTTAAAAAGAGGAGTAAATTAGTGTTCAACTGGTAGCGGCTAACGCCACTTCAACCTTACCATGTGTTACAGTATGTAAAACAACAGGCGATGGAGTTCAAGTAAAACGAGGTGAACAGTTACACTAGGAAATCAGTATTGCGACGAACCATGCGTTGGAAGAGCATAGAACTGACTGTGTATCAGGAGATTTCTAGGGCAGAGAGTGTGTATAGAGAACTGTTAGTCAAAACTCGCAGCTGATGTCACACTACGAGGAGGAGCCACATAGCTGCTGATTAAAATGACTATATCTTTGAAAACTGTTACGATTCTCTTCACCTAGTTGCCATCCTGTCTTGAAACCATCTGTGTATTCGCAGTACGGTGCAAGTTTGTTTGGAAGGTTCAGTTCCACCGTCCATCAATACATAGAATCAATTATCAGAGTGAATGAAGATTAACTAATGTTCATTCGACAACCATTAGCTTTGTCCTCATTGGTCTTCTAGATGATGGGGTATGTAAATTTGTTGGTCCCTGAACTTCGAAAACCTGTTCGCCCAATTTTCTTTCTCTGTTCTTCTCACCAGCCTGGCGGTTGTATTTTACTGGACTAATTTGTCATTAATCGTTTGTGACATGAGTAGCTGTTTATGACCTGGTACACCCGCCTGGCGGTTCACTTATGACCTTAGTGATTCCGTTCGGAACTCGTCGATTGTGTTGAACCAGACTATCATAGTGAACGATCGGGGTTTGTCCATTATAATTGTCAATGCATTTCCTTCAATAGTATCGTAGAAATATTTGAGTCCAATATTGTTTTTAACTTGCGGACTAAATGTGACTCAGCGACTAAACGTGGATCGTTACAGTGTTTGTTTGATGCTTTCCTCAGATCAGAGACACCCAAACCGTATTCCTTAACAAGTCACATGACACAATCCGTAGACCATACTCAGATATAACAAGTAATAATTGGTCGTGTTTGTTGGACCAAAATCACTGACGGAAAACTACTGACCACTGAAGTCAACCCAGACTTCTTCAGGAATTTAAAAAAAACGCAAAACAGAACCAAGCCAAACTCTCAGTGATTACTACTTTATGGGACAATTGATGAAAAGAATCTACAGATGTATTACTTAACATGGGTTCAACCTCTGAGCAAACTTTCAGTCGTCCGATTATACCGTCTTCAGTTTAAAATGTCCCAATATCACTTTCCCTTGTCTCCATCCCAATTCGGGATGTCCCAGGGGACTCTCTGGGTTTTAGTGTCACATGGCTAATGCACACTGAGGTAGGCTGACAGACACAGGGATCGGTTGGCTGCCACGGGGTGAAAGGTCACGGACACGGCAGATACAGAGGGTAAAAGAAGCCAGCCTGCTTGTACCTGGTTGCTGGGTTGATGGAGGTGCAGGTTAACTGGTACGCGGTGAACACTGTGAGCGTCGGTGTATCTGTGCGACGTGGGGACATACGCGGACAGCACATCTGGTAAACCGGTTGTCGGCCTGTGGATACAAGAGCAGTCCATTCAGAATGGCATGAACTTCGGTCGTTGGCATTGGCATTGATGTGTCTGGCATGGGCGTTTATGAAACTGGCGTGATAAGGTTTCTATTCCGCTATGAAAGTAAATATGATCGCTATGCACCACTTTATGTAGATCGCCTGATTAACTGAGCATTTAACTGACGACAGTTCTAGCGTACTGCCAACATGCTATTTTACAGATGCCATCGTAGAACTGACACTGCGAGAAAATCCTAATCCACCTGTAGCTGATAGTCAGTTCTATTCCTTCACAGATGTAGCTAATAAAATGTTAACGTACACCGAAATGCCATAATGACTTCAATTGTTTAATGCGCTCGAAAATGCCCAATGAAGTCATGAGAACGACAAAGTAGCGAACAAGAGTTGTTTTCTGTGTTTGATCATCAGGTTAATTACAACCGAATAAATATGAAAACAGTAACTGGGGTGAGTAAGAGAAACGGTCAGTAGAGTGGCAATGGGCTCGCCTTTAGGTCCACTGTTAGCTGACGTTTTCATGAGCAAACTCGAGACCAACCAATTGAGTGTGATCATTGAGCAATTTGCATTTTATAAACGCTATGTTGATTATACCTTTTGCATCGTGAACGATAATTCTAACATGGACAGAGTCACGACAGCTTTTAACTCAGCCCACAGCAGTATTAAATTCACCCAGGAGTCGGACAACAACGGTCAAATGAATTTCTTGGATGTTGGCATAGTAAGACGAGAAGATGGCTCAATCCAACTACATGTTTACAGAAAACAAACTTGGAGTGGCCAATACATTCACTTTGACAGTTTCGTTCCGCTAAATCAAAAGCGAAACCTCATACGATGTCTGATGGGTAGGTCGTCAAAGATCTGCACCCCTGACACTTTACAAGCTGAGCTAGACTTTCTACAAGAAGTGTTCGTGCAGAATAGCTACCCAATACGTTTCATTCAGAAGGCGGTGCAGGCGGTAGAGTTGAAATTTAAGTCACCTTCTGCGAATAAGAGACTTGCGTTTATCAGTTTTCCTTTCAAGGGGGATCCCATGGCCGAAGTGATTTCGAGAAAGCTGAAAAAGTCGGTGGAAACAACCTATTTTGCAGCTCAATTGTGCGTGAGTTTCCGTTCAACACCCATTGTCAAGTCACAACTCAAAGACAAACTTCCTTGTTCTGCAACCAGCTGTTGTATGTACTCATTCGTTTCCTCGTGTCGAGCATCATGCATTGGTCGTACTACAAGGCGATTGTCTGACAGAATGCGTGAACATCATCCTGCTTGGTTGAATAGTGGTGTGGTTAAAACGGTTACAAGTGCGATTGTTGCTCATTTGACTGACTCTAATCATTCTGTCAGTAAGAAAGACGTTTTTAAGATTGTTTACCGAGTGCCAAGGAATCGATCAAAAATGGTGAGATTCAGAATGTTGACCGTTGCCGAGGCCATTAGTATCCGATTCCCCAACCCTGACCTCTGTGCTCAGAAGAAGTTCGTGCGCACACTTAATTCACCCTGGCCCACGAATTGGAACAGTGATTGCGTAACTGTTAACACACGCTGTCCATAACCTCTATTGACCGTTTCTCTTACTCACCCCAGTTGCTGTTTTTATATTTATTGTGTTGTAATTAACCTGATGATCAAACACAGAAAACAAGTCTTGTTCGCTACTTTGTCGTTCTCATGACCTTAATTGGTTAGGGAATGAACAGTTAGAAAATGTTTAAGCTATAGTCATGAAGATGAATCAATACAACTTTTTTCAGATGATACGGATTATGACCGTTGGCTGACTTTTTAGGGGATTTATGAACAGTTGTATTAATTTGACACTGATACACACTTGGTTGTCTTCCAAATGTTGAAGAGTCTAGTGAGTCTGTAAAAATACTGACAAATCCATTGTTGGGTGTGTAGAACGTGTTATGTTGGCTTGACTTGACCAAAAAATGGAACAAAGTATTCGGTGTGGGTTTTCTCCGAAATGTATCGTTTTTCCACTGTCGTATATCTGTGTCGAGTTAATCCACATATGGTGAACAGTAGAATGAACAGGTGAACGTTACGTATAGGAGCAAATGAGAAGGGGTGGTTTGATGACCAGCTAGCACTCATTACTAACTAAATGGACGATCGTTACCGAAGGACAAAGAGCAACAAACTTCTTGATAAATAGATTGAGAATAACACAACTTTATGAGCAAGTTGTAATACTCTACGTTTCAACCACCTCGGGTGGTCTTCCTCGGGAGTGTTGTAATCGAAATCACATTTCGATTACACCCGAGGTGGTTGAAACGTAGAGTATTACAACTTGCTCATAAAGTTGTGTTATTCTCAATCAATTTATCAATAACATGTTAAACACGACGCCCAAGCTGTTTGACTTCATTCGTACAAAATTTGGTGCGGATATCTAGCAACAAACTTCTTTGTTCAAACTAAATGAACGCCGAGCATTTTGGGTTGGCCAGAATAAGGGCTTCAACCTATTATTTTGTACAAGGGAGAAATCAAATAATTAAGAGTTCTTTGGATGGAGTTCACTAGTCGATCAGAACAGTGACAACATCTACATGTATGAGGAGTGTAGCATCGTTAACAAATACCCTTATAGAACGGGTAGAACAATGATAGGGAAATGAGACTGATCAGAACTGGTAGTTAGTTCGACTCTTCAGCGGACATCTGTCAGGAACACTTGGGTGAACGATGCAGATAGATGGTGTGCACACACTGCTCGGCTGTGGAGCGTTTGGCCGGTTCATTATAAGCTACCAGTCAACACATTTTCTTATTCGGTCAAACACTCCAAATATCCTGCCACATCTCGACCAGCCATCTTACTGGAATGCGACCAGTTGCGGTTTATCCGTCTCCAGTTATACTGTGTTTTTAACAAGGTAGTCAACAAATCCCTATGCAATTTAGTTTGTCACGTTCGAGACAAACCTAGATAACTTAGAACCAAAGGAGACCTGCAATAGTCTGCCACACATATTGGACACTATTCCTTTAAGCTTGGAGGTTGTCACTACGACAACCGTCAGACTTACCTGGATGGATACTGTTTTAAAACCTGAGACAGGGCTTACCAATCATATCCGGTCGTTGGGATGACGGTGACAATGACGAAAACATATGCCCATCTGGATGGACCGCTCTTGTATCCACAGGCCGACAACCGGTTTACCAGATGTGCTGTCCGCGTATGTCCCCACGTCGCACAGATACACCGACGCTCACAGTGTTCACCGCGTACCAGTTAACCTGCACCTCCATCAACCCAGCAACCAGGTACAAGCAGGCTGGCTTCTTTTACCCTCTGTATCTGCCGTGTCCGTGACCTTTCACCCCGTGGCAGCCAACCGATCCCTGTGTCTGTCAGCCTACCCCAGTGTGCATTAGCCATGTGACACTAAAACCCAGAGAGTCCCCTGGGACATCCCGAATTGGGATGGAGACAAGGGAAAGTGATATTGGGACATTTTAAACTGGAATGACTATGGGTCTTATCGAACTTAGGTTTTTCCGCACTAATCTTAAATTTTCCTTGGTTTACCGTTCATTCTTTACTTCTAGAACACTGCCAATTACCCACTGTTTTTCTTCAACGATAGCACGGAAGTAGTCTTTATGATAAGCAGGCTGCTAGATGCTGCTGCACTTCTAGGCGACCAGAACTCGTTTGCTCAACTGTCCATCAATCCTCGCTTACCACTCTATGTTTTAAAACACATTCGTGTGTCGCAGCCCTCATATTGTTCTGTTTATCCTCTGGGAGATGGCAAGGTGAGGATCCCTGCGAATGGGGAATATCTGATAATACTACATACTACACACTTTATTGATGTGTCCGTAAATTATGTAGTTTTTCCCAACAGAATATGATTGGCAATAGAACTTTTGCGTTTACATCCAGAAGGCTGCGTTCAAAGTCGACGCGACTGATAGTTGCACAAGGGTTAACTCTTACCTTTTGTTCTACTCCATCCTTTCGTCGATGCACGATTAGGGGCACAGAAACACTGTTGCTTTGATACACCTGTTGTATTCTGTACAGAACTACGCCACTCGTCTTTCCTATATATTGTTTGGTGGATACCCGCTAGGCGATACTGACGAAACTTGCACCTTCAAGATGGACCGTAAACAGCACACTGAAAACGGGTAGATTGGCTGACCTCATCTGGAGTTGCTGAATTCCTAACCAAGCAAGATTTGCGCTAAAAATGTTTAATTTGTACAAAGAAGAGGTTGTTTGCTGCATTACCACATTACTATTATTATTACTACTGTTACCATTACAAAAGCATACTACTCTCACGTAGGACCCGGATGCACTGAGTTAAATGGATTACTTTGTAGCTAGCGAGCTTTTAAGCAAGACACGTCATCAATTTACGTCCGATATTTTGTAAAGCTCACAAATTCATGACGGAAACATTAAATCACTAGACTAGGTGACCAACGTCTCTGTTCGTGAAAAACATGTGGGTGACGATTTGAGAGAAAATTGAAAGGAATGTTTTTACCTTGCAATTCTTCTGCGAGAGATCAGACAGTGAACTGTGGTCCGCGCTTCGGAGATACGTTCTATGCGTCACATAATCATCACTGAAAGTGTCAGTGTACAACTACATGCAATTTGAAATTCACAGTTAACCGGTCGTCTTATTGCAACCCAACTGTCCAAAGCAGGCGTTTCTGGCAACTTCCAGAAATAGACATAGATAAACATGGGATGTTTTGGAACTTGACCGAGGAAAGTTTAAAATATCATAATGAATGAGGACAGGAATTTTTGCAGAGAGTGAACAGCTGCAGTTCTCATGATGAAAGTAATCTCAAAACATATAAAGATGTTTTCTGTTTTCTGCTAACTCAACCGGCAGAGAGCGATCCCTACAGGATGAGATAAGTGAACTGTTCAAGATGTTTCAACAGAAAGCCCTGTTGCACCAGTTTCTCTGCCAGATGGACGCTATGCTCAATAAAAGCAAGGCTGCAGGCCAGTGTGTTCCGTTTTTCTAACCATTATTTAAAGTTCATTGTTTTAGAGTTGATAGTTTAAACAAAAAATCGCCACAAAGTATGCTATGAACAGCTGAGTCTTGTTTTAATAACGGCAGATTCCGTTCACTTTGTGCAGAATACCCTACGTAAACATTGCAGTGTATTTTAATTAATTTGCTTGAAAACACTGAAATCCCTTGTGGGACTTTCTGCGGTTGATGAGTTAGTTCTTATACTGATAAGAAAATTTTTATCTTTTAATGGACGGCGAGGCTTGTGTACAACACTTTATTTTGGTGCCACTTAGGATAAACATAGTGGAAGAAACGAACAAAGCATATCAGAGGAATCAAAAGTGACACTGTAGCGACCTGTAGATGTAACTGGCCTGCCTGCGATATGTTGTGTAATATAGTCCCAGAACTCAGTTGCATATTGTACCTAGGTTATTAAGAAAGATCGTATGATATACGCTGCCGGATTGTTTGTCCGTATGCCATGTGACCTAGTGTCGCGAACGTGAATCACACACTTCTGGTTTACTGGCTCGTTAACGGCCGGTCTCTAACCTTCTTAGTCAACTTGCATGTCGGTACTGGTTACAACACAATAAGAGACCATCCAATAAATATTTGGTATGTATCCTAAACAGCCTTATTGTATTTCTCGTCTGGTAAATACATGCCTGAGAAAAACGACGTAATGAGCATGCAATAAAGGTAACTGGAGGTTTTAATAAGATTTAATGCCATGCACTAAAATAATATTAATTAGGGAGCGACAGTTGACCTTCGCAAAATTTTCGGATTAGATTACGTTGCGTGCAGTAATGGACAGATGTGCAGTGCTCGATGTACATACTACATTGGAAAAAGATCGAAAAAAGGATATCTTCTTTGTAGTTTCGAATTAGAAGTAAATAAGTTTGTACAAACATCATGTATTATGTTATCTTGTACTATCCGAGTGGTGCCCCCATCTCCAATCTGTATGGCGAGGGTTGGTTTTATTTCAAAGAACAAAACTTCAAATATGTATACGAAGAGTTTGTCCTCAACTAGAATACGTCAGTAACATTCCAAGCAAAAGTTCTGCATTCGAGTTTATTCTGAAATTCACTTAGATGGATTCACACTAGGGCTTTCCACAACTTTTAAAATTGAATATCTGGCACTCAGTTCACTAAACTATTCATGTACAGACATTCATTCATAAGAAAAGCACATTTCGCTCAATGATAATGTGATGCTCCCTCATGGACGTACCCCTAAAAACAGATACTTTAGCAAATGACGTACCGCAGTCTATTAGTAGGTTCTGTTTGTGTACCAATTGAATGTTTTATTATACATTTTTAATGGCGTAGCAAGCTATCTGTTATTTAAAGAATTCAACTGTAAATGAGTAGGTCAACATTTTCTCGCAAAACGCTACGTTTGTTGTTTGTTTGGTTAACAAAAGTGGTTAGTTAATGGTCGCCAACGGTTTGGTAGATCTGCCCTTGTTTTGAAGGTCCCAATAATTAGGTTTTAAATCATTTTACATTTGGTTATCTTCGATACACAAAGAGCTTTACATTGTTCACGCTTGACATAGATTACTTTAACTTGTCAGATTAGCTTTAATAGGTGTTTTTTAACAAAATTTAACACTAAATATTTACTTCACGTGTTGATGTGGTGAATCCACTCTAGATTAGCCGTTTTTGTGATAGACAGACAGACGAGTTTTATATCGTATCTGTTGTGATCACAGTGAATTTGATGTAAGCTTATGTGGTGTATCAGAACTATTAGTAGGTCGTATATTCTCATTTCATTTGGTATGCCGAACAGATTGCTGTAGAGAAACATAGAATCACTGAGTACAAGTAAATTAACCCATGTGGTCTCTTTTCCTATTATTTTGGTGTTATATGTTACACTTAACCAGATCATTGGCGATTCACACAAATTTATTTGGAAGTTTAGTGACGATTTTGAAAAGGTAGTTGTCTGACGTTCACACCAGTAAGGATACATCGAAATTTCCCGTGGTATAAATTATACAACAAAGATTTACTGGTTACAGTTTTCTTACTGAACATATTTATGTGATCGAAATCCATAGAGTTTGGCAGAATACTTCATCGTATGGATCGGTGTGACAATCCGTTTAAAAAGATGCACCCGGGTCCAATAGATACCGTAGGTGATAAAACTAATTCTCGACAGTCACTATTGTGAAAAAGACATACTTTTTGTAGCCAAACCCTATCATCATCATCATCATCATCATCATCATCATCATCATCATCATCATCATCATCATCATCATCAT
>LUCH01000454.1:138238-164238 GCA_013368495.1 Paragonimus heterotremus
GCGACACCTACCCACTTTGCTCAATGGAGCAGTCAAGATCTTCATATTTCGTGACCACGTTGTTGGTTGACCACCACGCGGTTTTACCCAATTGTTGGTGGTACCAGTATATAATGCTCGGTACGGTAAACGCTCAGTTGGCATACGGAGACCATGACCCAACCATCTCAAGCTGTTTTTGGTATCAAACCAATCTCATTTTTTTCCAAGGATAAAGTGACACCACAAGACTATTAGCAGAACTTCAGATTGTTTCAGCATTTCAGTAGTCAATTTATTTTAAACTTTCTGAAACACTTCGCAGGAAGGAGACTTTCGTAATAGAAATTCTATTGCTTTCAGCTAAACGTGAAGTTTATAGTGTCATTCCCATAGTAAAAAATGTGGTATTGTAACATTCAGGTTTTTTTTCTGGCGAGTGTGCATAAAATCTACTGTGATAGGCATAGGAATAGCAGAAGCGTAAAAGTGAAGTTTGGTGGTTATAACAAAACAGCTGAACTAGACTTTCACAAGAGTAACACCAACTTTCTGTCACAAAACCTTTGTGATAGATAGTTTTGAAAGTATTGATCGTCTTTAATCTCCATGAAGTAAGTTACTTTATAGTCAGGACAGTGTGTGCGTAAGTAATGCACCACACATACTGTAATCGGGTAATTAATGCAATATTTTTCAATATGGTATGGAAACGTACATTTGTATGCTCTAGTAGCCATCAAAATTTGACAATGAACTGTGATGATATTCGGTTAGTATATCAATCAGAGGAAATAGGAAATGCTGAAAAGTTACATAATATAGCGAATTTGCAAGAATCTGTCTATTTTCTAGCCTTTTTGGTGGAATGCGCCCACTAACGCTATCGAATTACATATCAGGCATGACTGGCACAGATTTTTCATTGTTCACTATATAACTCATTCATTTGATGAGCGAGTTGCCCTCGTGACATTTAATTGCTTTTGTTAGTATTTGAATGTTTCAGTTATCTAAGTCTAGGCGCAACCTGACCTATGTTAACGGTCTTCTCTTTATAGTGTTAGTTACTGTTAATATAGCAATTCTTTGTTCATGAGATTTTTTGAAGGCTATTCCTCGTAATAACCACGTTTCTAGGCTAGGGATATACCATGAGAAAGAGTGAGGTGGTTTGTTCAGGTGGAAAATATTGTTTTGCAACTAGTGCCAAGTTAAACTGGACAATTCGTTGCCCCACATTTCGCTGAAGAGAATTTGGAATGTGTTGTGCATTTAAAAAAAGATATCGGGCAAACGGTTCAAATCCACAGGTAGAAAATCACTCTTTTATGCACGCCTCAAAACAAGTTAGGACACCAAATAACAGATAAGCTCCAGTTGGTACAATGATAAATGATAGATCGAGGATAGATCAAACGGCAACTGTAATACTTTCTACACAACAACTTGTCTGATCACTTGTCAGGACTCTAAGAAAGTAACGAATCAAGTCAGATGATGAACCACACAAGAGATGAAGTGGCCAGACATTACTTCGTACATCTTGTGCGAGATCGCCTTCATCAGCTAATCTAGTAAAGGTTTGTCGTGTGTGTATCATTCTAACGGATTATTAAAACACAAGGTGTCGTAAACACTATCTAAGTTTGACATGTTGATAGGTGCATTAGAGGAACACAGAAATCTTGCTACCAGTTCTGCCCTTACCGTGTTATGTACAGTCATTCGCAGTTGTTGCAATTACTGTGCGTTAAAATAGATGCTAACTTTTCCACCAAAAAACATCATGATTTTATCTGATGGTAATTTCTAAACTCAGAAACAGACTACACAAACGTAAGTTTTATGGAGTTGGGATACTTGATAAATCTATCAATTTACACCGCTAATTTATTGTAATATTTTTAACAGTTTGAATCTGCTTGTTTGATGATAGTATCCAGTTTCTTGACAAACTAGGAACAAACAGCTGACAAATAAGACACAAAGAGCAACTTATTACTTCAGGATGGTAAAAAGGTTTTAACTGAATCATGGTCCACAAGCAGAATTGGTTGAAGATCTAGTTTCGTCTATTGATTAGGAGTAACTGATGTCCAAACTCATGTTTCAACGAAAATCGTCTGAAAAGTTTAGCTATCATTTTGCCTAATAGAACAACAACCTGCTACTTTTACTTCTCCGAAATAAGTCAAACAGATTTTGGATTATGATGATAAGCTGCAATCAAGTACTCTGACATGCAACGTACGTAAATCACTTTTAATGAATTCGCTAATGATTACATTCAAATTTCAAGCTGTTTAAGTAGTTAAAAGTGATTGGATGTCTTCCTTTTATCAGGCGTGTCCATTTATGCCACCGACGCAAATGGACGCACGCAGAAGACTCATCAATTGATTGTACAGTTCAACTCCTACGCGAAATTGACATGTGAGACAGACGTGGAAGGAATAGTTCTCACTTGGGAGCATTCGACTACAGGAACAACCCCATTTGTTTCAATAGTTTCTTCGCCATTCGTATCTGTTACCGAAGGGAGTAACGGGAAATCGCTCCTTGAATTGACAAAAGCTCGAATGTCCTCATCTGGTGTTTACCGTTGCCGTGGCCCTTCTGCAATGAGCTCCGTGAATGTGCACGTCGTTGGAGGTACGCTATATTCAATAAGACGTTAAATAACCTCACCTCGTTAGCCATTAACTCTGTGAATGGATCAGTAATACTGAGGCCAAGGGAAGAAATATTGGGCAGGTTACTCTATTTCTCTAGTCACATTGATCCCGATGAACGACCCTCTATATCATGCCAGTTTGTTATTGGCAACCTCGATCCCGATCAAACCAAAATAATTTGGCGGGGCGGTCTGTGTAAATCACACCCAGAATTTTATGAGACAAGCACCACTTTGAACCTCAGTTCAAGCACTGCATCAGGGAGGCTAACCCTAATCCACCCTGGTAAGTCGTGTGATCGATAATCGAAGGGTTTTTGTTGCACAGTTCGGCAGTTTGTTTTATTAGTAACGTTTTATTCTCGGAATAAAAGCTTCTTCACGTCAAATGAAGCAGTTGCAAACTTGGTAGTACTTTATTTTTTTCATATTTTTGGAAGGCTTTTAATAACCTTCCTTCACAGCCCTTCAAATGGTTGTGCATCATTTCAAAAATCTTATTAATCGCAATTTTTTCGCTTGGTCTTTCTGTGAATAAGATGTTTCATCAAGTGATCATTTTCTGTGGCTAACGGTTTTTTTTATTGTCCTCTTCAGCTGTAGACTGATCCAGTCGAATGCGATCATGAAAATATTCTACTTTCATCCTTTGACCATATTTTGAAACGTCGTCTTTAAATATACACATCTTGGAGCTTAAGGATGAATGTGTTGAATGGATGATTAGCTGAACCATGGCAAACTTATTCCACGCACAAAAATGTGGGCTACTGGTCGCCGTATTTAATGTGTCTGCTTCGTTTAGCTTGAGTAAGACGTTAACAAGATAATAACAGCAGGCTTCAAGACTTCTCCGTAGGTTTTGTTATTGTTTGTTTTCTACAGCAGAATATTACCATCGACATTCTTTTTGGTGAGTAGTGGGCCAACTACTATCTAGATTTGCCGTTTTTAATATGGTCAATAATCGTGGTAACACCAACTTAGAACTGCCATGAAATATTACGTGAAGATTATTTTGCCCCCCAAAGTTATGGGCGATGAAAGTCAGTTGAGTGATCGGATTAGAACCTGGTATCTGCGTATGTGACGATGATTGTCAATAAGACGGATCATGACAGTGTAGATTGGTGGTAAATCGAAAGCTCAGGTTCTTTCATATAACTAACTAATATAAAGCTTATGACTCATTTGCTAGCTACCCACACCAATTCAGTACAAGCAGCTAAGGTAGATGTTAGCTAGGAACACGTGTGATCAGTGATAACAATCGCCAAACGGTTGTCCGCTTCTAATGTATTTGGATGACTAAGTATACAAACTTTGGCAACATACAAACTAGCACAATTTAAAAAACAAGAGCGTTGACAAAGTTTGGTAATAACGCCTAAGGTATTCGAAAAGCTCAATGTTTAGGAGAGCCAAAAGAGATCGAAATTTTCAAATGTCTAATAAACTTTAATGAAACACTGGCTTCCGTAAATGAGTTTAAGTGGATTAACAATAGTGCACAAAATGTCTTACACAGCGACAATTCAGTCTCATCTCGTCAGTTACGTTTGCAAAGTCATCATGTATAATACATGGTGGATGCAAGTCATAAGTCGAAAATATATTTGGTCTCATCTAGGACAGACAGTCAGGTGATCAAATCAAACATGGCATGGTGTAACTGGGGTATACACATCGAAAATGCACATGAAGATGATGCAACCTGGTTGAAATGCTGTAGGCAAACAGGCGTTTTGACTCAAAATGTAGTAAAATATAGATGGAACATCACCCACAATTGATCGCAGTTGTCGCATTCCCATAGACTTTGCAGTCGGCCCCTTTCCAAAACAAGCACTAGACTCGAGTTTCGATCCCATTAGAACTCGTCAGTAGTGAGATATGTAAGGAAGATTATGGATCAAATGGAGTATCATCGCTGTCAGACGAATTATGTTTTCAGATCTAGTAAAGTAACAACAAGCTAGTTGTCGATGGCTTTTTATGAGGCTGGACAGAACGCGTGCAAGGGTCACTTCAAAAATGGACGGGTGTGCCATCATTGTAAGAAGAGTTCGTTTTCGGGACCTAATTGCCTAACCATGTCATAACTGGCTGTCCATACCTTCATTTCGCTTAGTGGTTAGTCGTTCTGACTGAGACTGCGGGATGCACATTTTTTGAGTAAAACCTGAAATAGAACATCGACTCCGTGGGGTTGTTTTCGAACATGAGCCGCGTACACCGAGCAATTACTTCTTTTGTTGTTGTTATTCACTAACGCCCTGGTCAGTGCAGTTATTTACTTTGTTTGTAATTGAGCTAGTGAAAAAAAGTAACTGCTTGACATTTCTATAGATCTTTACGTGAGGTTACTGAAAACGTGTGTATACATTAGTCTATTTATAGTTAACGATATTTTTATAGGCGAGTGGATGGGATTGTGGTAGGATTGCCTCAGGACCATGGTTAGTCAATGGAATTGTGTCAATTAAAACAGTCTGAAATAATAGTTGAAGAGCTTTACTCTAGAGGTGACAGTTTTGTTTCATTCACCGATCATCGGCAGTTAACGGCTAGTCATTAACTTTGAAGCAGTGTACACAATAAGCTAATCTTTGCCATCAAACTTAAAGGCTGGAACTTAACATTCCTAAATGTTTCGCTGAACCAGATGATAATCCTAGAACACTCCTTAAAAACTCATCAAGCCTAAACTGAGGGTGGTATTCACACGATTTCGAAGCTGTTTCAACACATCGACCGAATCCCGGTCTGTGCGTGCAATATTGACCAGCAAGGAACCGTTCCTTGAACTGTCAAGGATGCAACCATCCAGATTCATTTTCATTACATTTTCCTATTTCAAAACAATGTTTGAGACCGATTAACTATCCGTATGACCCAGCGATCAGTCAACTTCTTGTGTTTTATCTTCATCAGTCATATACTGCAGTTTTGGCCAGTGTTACTCGAGGAACAATTTTTAACCCAGTTTCAGTTGCGTGGATCTTCTAAAGCTGCTATGCTTTAATAGTTGATTAGGGAATTCGTCTGACAGCGATGATACTCTATTGGATTCATAATCTTCCTTACATATCTTACTACATTTTGGATCAAAACGCCTGTTTGCCTACAGCATTTCAACCAGGTTGCATCATCTTCATGTGCATTTTCGATGGGTATACCTCAGTTACATCATGCCACGGTTGGATTGATCACCTGACTGTCTGTCTCAGACGTGACCAAATGAATTTTCGACTTATAACTTGCATCCACCATGTATTATGCATGATGACTTTTCAGACGTGACTGACGAGATGAGACTGAACTGTCATCGTGCCTACCAGTCCTGTTGACAATCGCTTATTTCATGAAGGTATTGGCAGAGTTTTAGTCCAGAGTCTAACAAGGATTGGTTTCGACGTTAAAACCTAATCACAGTACTAGTGGAATTCTATTCCCAGCAGTGTGGAAAAGTGTAGTTTGCGTACGTATTGTTTGTCTTGATTACTCTCATTCTTACCTAATACTGTGTGGCAAGACAAGTGGTCTCTACGGAATGACTCACATCAGCCGTTCTATTCACGTGTGAGGAGGTTTGAACATATAAATACATATATATTACAATAATAATACACAGATGCTACTGGCAAGTGTAATTATTTGACATGAAAATCTTTACCGTATATGCTGTTGAATCACAAGTGTTTCTAATGAAAAGCAGACGAATTAATTAACTGGCCGTCAAACCAACCAGTTTATCTTCTGTACAGTGCCCCATCTGTGGTGACCATTCTTATGAGGCTCAAGAGTCGAGTGATTTTGAGAATTGACCCTCGTTAGATAGGACAACTACTTCAAGCCATATTTCGGCTATAGTCCATTAGTTATAGTGTAGTCTATCGGATAGGCAGAGGTAATTTGCTGTGAAACTTGTGATTGCTACTTTACACGATTTTATGAACCATCTGTCAATAATTTTTGTACAAGGATCGTTTTCGTCCGAAAACGTAAACATTCTGGGTCGAACCTTGGTAAACTGTGATATCAAATCTGAGCTTATTTCCTTGTAAACAAGGTATGCTTGCCCTCTATTTCAAGCGCCTGTGCAATTGCGATTTACGTACCTCATGAATCTTCACCATTATGACTTGTTTTAATTACTAATTAACGTCAGCATCTTCGGTGTGCATTAGTCATATCTGCTTGATAAGAGTTAGCTTACCTTGTAGTCGGACCTGTAAAATGTAAACTGCTCTAGTGGCAGCAACTAGAGTTAGAACATTATTTGGTCCATCTAATATGACTAATCTTTTCATCGATTCGCCTTCAATTTGTTATCCTTTTCTTTTACCTTAGTGCAGTCACAGGCTCAAATAAACAACTGACAACTGAATAGTTATGCTCAGTCAGTGTTTGGTTTCTTCGTTTTTAAGCAAAGCGAAATAGGGTGATAACATTTCATGTCTAGACATTTGCTGCAAGCATGGCAGTACGGTACCTGTGATAAATCGTGTAGCGAGATGCGCCAGATTTCATACAACTCATGATCAGTCTTGCTGAGGTTTACAGAGGGTGTGATTTGCTAGTGTGTTCCTGCTCTGAAGATTGTTGAAGGCCGTTTTGTTTGCATATGACTTCAAATGACCGGATTTGGAGACGTGACCGTAGAATTTCAGGAAAGTTACAACAGTCGAGACAAATTTGAGGTACATCGATAACTATCAAGAATTGTATTATTGGTGGCCGTTGTGTAGGAGTCAATGGTTGAAAAGCGGTCGCTGTAAGGCTTAAGGTGGTGACCACTCATATATTTTTGGTTTTTATAGGATTTACATTTTTTTGTAATCGTACCTGTTATAGCGATCTTTGTGATGAGAGTGGCCCTAGAAGATGAGCAGTACGTTACTCCGATGGAAACAAGCGTTTGACTTGTATGTGTTTATGAAATTGAAAGCGGTAAGTCCAAATATAATATTATAAACAGGCAGATAATAACACGAAACAACCGCACAATTTTACATGTAACCAGTTATGCGACAATAGCAAGTAAATGCAGTTTACATAATCAGCAGCCAAAGGGGGCTACCATTCTCAATCAGCCGAACTGACGCGACTGTTGGTCATGTTTTAGTTACCTCCGCTGCGTATGAAAATGCACTGGAAAACAACCTCAGGTATGTTTACTAATAAGTAGATTGGCAGACTTATGAATTTAGATGAGACCTAACTGTGAAAAGTCAGGGCTTCGGCTGGATTCGAACCAGCGATAGAAACACCATGCTTCAACGCGGTCAGCGCCATACCAGCTGTGCTACAAAGCCACACCAAGAGCTCTGAAAATTCACTTTTGGACTCGGTTACCCACCCGTTCCATTGTCTCATATTGAATCCATCAAATGATCCAGGGGATCGACTGCCCCGGCAGGGTTTCTCGAACAGTTCACGCTGGAATCCACCAACGCCACTGTTGAACATAGAAATTGTACTACTAATAAGTAGATTGGCAGATTTATGTCTATGTCTGCTGATGAAGGTTTAGTCTAACAACAGCTTTAAGGTCCAGTTGCTGTTCTGTTGCCTAGGTTCGGGCACACCAAGTGTCTGCAGTTTCCATGTAATCTACTGTCTCACATGTTAGAAAACATCTAGTCTTGAAGGAGTTTTTCTCGACTAGGCTGTGTTGCATGTAGTTCGATTAGCTTGGCTCACATATGACGGAAATTTCACTATCTCATCGGGATTTTCGGAATTCATATCGAAATGTTGGTAATCCACTCACTTCATAACTATTCTATTTTAGAACTCAATTCTCAGCTTTACGGGACTTATCAGTGCATTCTGAAAGTGGGTCCAGAGGAGGTTGGTTCATCTGAAGTGAAACTGGCAAGTAAGTTTTTCTTCCGTTTACAGATGTTTGACGTCTAATAAGACTGTCGCTGACAGAAATCATTATGCACCGACTTAAACCATAGAAATGTTGATCTGGAAGTAAACAAGCATTTAAGTGAAAAGCCTAAGAACTGCAAAACAAAGGTGTACAAAACACTGAGTAGGAAATTTGCCAACAATCTTCTTATGATGTGTTCTTCAGCGGAAATTCATTACTGATGACGGTATGCGCAAATCATCAGCGCAATCGATTAGATATGAAGAGTTTCCAGATAGGAAAAACCTGGTCTTCGGTGGGATTTCAACAAGCGAAAGAAACGTCATGATCGGATGCGGCAAGCGCACAAGCACATCAGATAGGAAGTCATGCCGGAAGTTCAGATGCCCAGCATTAAGATTTAGTTACTCACTGAACCTCTGTTTCGTAAGAATCCACCCAATTTATCCAGAAGAATGACTCTGGAATCTATCAATGCCGACGATAAGTATTGAAATTGTACGACTGCTAAGTCGTGTTGTTTCAGACGTGACTTCGTCGCCCAACTGCTGAAGTATTTGCAATGTCACGGCATGTAGTTTCTGCCACTAGTTCGAATCCAATCGAAGTCCAGATTCTTCATACCTTGGTTTCTTCGGAATAATGGAATGCCCCACGCCACTCATTAGTAACAAGGATTTCTCTGTTAAACTTTAACAAGCACGCTATGTGTGTTCAGTATGTAACTTAGCACTTTCTACCGTGCAACCATTCCTCCGGGCCTGTCTTATTTTTTCGTATAAGGATTTACCATCGTTTCTTGTGAGCGTTCTTGATCTGCATTCAATTTAGAAGCTGATTAGTGCATAAAGTATTTGTCAATAATAATATTTCACTACTTTTGTACTATAGAAAATTCGTGAAGCTATTTACACTAAGTAACTGTGTTCTCAGAAAAGCAATGTTCAAGTTGCTGTTCTGTAACCGGCGGAATAGTTTTGAAAGTCACAAGTCACTACAAGATTTTAGTACGGTTGAGTGACCATTCAGGCCGTGTAAGCTTATTAGTAATACGACTCGTCTCGCGATTATAAGACCGAATGGGTTTCGTTGAAACTCTAACAGTTTTTAGTAGCCCCATCTGTTTTGGTTTAAATTAAGAACAAAGTCCGACAACATTTATTGTTAACAAAGTCGCTTCACGAAATGGTTTAACTCACCAATTAGATCTAAACTGCCGTCCCATATTTATAAAGCCAAATAAAGTGATGGCTTTTCCCCGATTGTAAACTGAGGGTATGGTAAAACCGAAATGTTGAGTAGTGTTCTAGCCGAAGTGGTTCTTATCATCTACCATCCGAGTGACGACAGTTGATAACAACATTCGTAAATCGGCTATCTTCAAGATTGACCAATTTATGTTGGTTTTCGATTTTAAGGAAAGTCTACAAGACTCTAACAGACGGACGTGAGGCAAGACGAAATTCTGACGATGAAAGCAAATAGCAGATAAATAAAATGACGTCGGAAACATCGCAAATTTAGCGAACGACTTCATTACGTCTGACGAAAAATCTTGTAAGAAGGAGCGAAGCGGAAGGAGGAGCTGCGCACCTCAGACGCCTTGAATAATACTGAGTCAGACTTCTATGGCAAACCATAACGTCAAGTCAGATCAATACAAGAGCTTATTTTACACATTTCAAGGGGTTAGTATTCAGTATTTGGAAAGTTAATTCATTAAAACCACTTCGCTGGTGGTCACTGAGACCAACCATTTGCAAAAACCTTTCTCAACCTATTCTGGAGCTGTGGTGGATGCTTGCTCGTTTGTAGGCCAACCATAAAACGTCTGAGCGATTTAAGCCTATGAGCAAAAGGAAGCGCAACAGCTAAAACAACTAATACGCGTGCATGTCTAGAAGATCATTTCGTGGACAGTGATTGTAGCCAGAGAGCAGTTTCGAAGCAAGCTATTTACTGGCTATGTAATGTTACAAACAAAGTCAGTGTAGCGAGTGTGATGCAAAAAATTATCAATAACTTTAGGTTAGTGCCTTGTGGATCTGGAATAGTCAGATCGGGTATTTGGAAGTAGGTGGTTGTATCTGGATCTAGTCAAAGGTGCAGAAATATATTGAGAGATAATCACATAAAAGCACAGGTTTCGTCAGATGGGAGTTTTGCTGAAAAGCGTTCTCATACTATAAAATAATGGAAAACAACCAGATCAGCGAGTCGCTTACGAGAAGTGCCACTGAAGCGAAACAGATGATTTGGAAGTCTAGCAAAAAGTACAAATTCCTTCGAAAACAAACTGCGGAAAACAATCAGTGAACGTTACATCCGGTGAGGGAAGCACACTGACTGTGATAAGTCGACTGACTGAATGGCGTGAAACAATGAATTTAAGTGCCGGACATGAAACGAGTTTTGGATTTTACTGGAATCACTGTTAACACATGATGACCCTGTCACCTTGTTGCCTAACGCAATCTTCCAATATTTACCAAAAAGAGGTCTTTAAAAAGTTTCATTATTTACACGAAGAGAAAATAACATATTAAAAACTCCTCAAATCCGTTGCTTTTTCTCATAGGCACAAACAAAATGCTAACATATATTCAGAGACAAACTGTGGGGCGCTGACTAACCCGCTATTTCGGATAAACTGTCCAGCATGGCGAGAGAAGAAAACCGAGTTGTGCATTTGATGTACAGCATTACAGTATGATTGTGGGTTGGCATGGATGTAATATAAGGTTGAAATAAGAACAGAAAAAAGTATCATCTGCATGTTCTCTATCTGTTAATTAGGTTACTACGTGGTTACCTCTTGTTTGTTATTAACCTTTGTCGTGTAGAGCCATAACGTCGGGAAAGTTCATTATTATGAACGGTTTCGTGGTTTTGAGGTGTGTAAGTGTGTGTACCAATGTATGTACACGTTTTTCTTATTAGTCGAGAGATTCTCGCTTAGAGGTTGACAGAATATGTGACTGCATTTTCGTTAATAAAAGCCGATTCAGATATATAAAAAATGTGCGTAGAATCGTGGTATGACTAAATATGACAAGTGGGCCCGAAAATTACAGGTGGAAAATTACAGGTTAATATAAGTCAATCAACGTCAAAAAGAAAGCGGATGACATGACAACATTACGTTTATCACTCCTATTTTGTAGTCCCGCCGGTTGTAAAAAACTCAAAGTCCTACGTATATCGTTATCCCGGAGAGAAATTTGTTCACACCTGTGAAATCTTAACTCAACCAACTGTAAAAAGCTCAGTGGTGTGGGCTAGAAACAAAATTCCACTCAAATCCGACACAACATCGTCCACAAAACATTTACAACGAATTCGATGGGACAGTGTCACCTTGCCGGATGATCGAATTGTGATTGATGCAGTTGAGCTCAGTGATCGGGCGATCTACTCGTGTTTCGTGTACAATGATATGGGAAATTCCACTGGGGCCGTCTATCTAAAAGTCATAAGTGAGTGGATTTAACTAAAGCCTACCTATTGAAAGTGTTTCTGCTATCATTCACAATAATGTTTACCCTTGGTTCCTTTACGAATGGGACGGTGTTAATTAAGGATAGTTTGAGTAGGTGATGGTATTGGATCAAAATATCCCTCTATTCGTTCCAAGTTAGCGTAACTGACTCGTCCCAGTCTAACCTGAGGATAACTATTATTTCCTTCCCTTGTGTCTGCACATAGTACGATCACACACAATGCACCACAGGAGTAATTAATGAATCAATTACTGGTGAACAGTAGGGAATTTTGGTTTTTGTATACACTGAACACCATCAATAATTGACCTCAGCTTTCGCGTTCCCATAGACCTTAAAGTCAGCCAAATTTTAAAAAGAACCACTGTACTCGACTTACGCTCTTGTCAGAGCTTGTCGGTATTGTTTATCCTTGCGCGGCCGGAGTTCTGGTCCCGATCATCGGTGACGTTCATCTGATATGTTTCCTCTCAGATGAAGAGAACTGGCAATTTGCAACCTCTCTCCTTTAAAGTTCAACATTGTCTATTCATCATTGTACTACAATCTATACGATAATCTGTATGATACTGTAATTTACTATGACCTGTATTATAATTGTACTACAATCCATCTGATGTTCATCGTTACTATGACGGGACAAAATCCACACGTCAGAAGAAATGAAAATTGTATCGCTTATTTATAAAAAGAAAAACATATTGGTTGGACAGTATTTTCTACTGGTTGTGATTTTCCACAAACAATCCTGTTCAGTCTTTCACAGGAGACAGTAAGAAATTTAAAACACACTTCGAGCATCTTAAGAATTCAGAATTGGTTAAAAACTATCGAAAATTATTGGTACTCACCTAATGTCCAATTAACCATTAGTGGGAACGAGATCATAAACTCGGTTGAGAAATCTTATCAGGACAGTAGTTCTCACAGACCATCTAGCAGATTCCAGATCACAGTAAGATGAGTGAACATTCGTTCCCAAATGTGGAAGTCCCGAGCTGCAGGTATGGTTCCATATTTCAGCTAACAGATCACATGCCGATCAAAAGCGTGGGTCAACAGAGACGAAACCCAGATTAACCACAGTGTCGTCCTCGGCAAATTCGAGAAGATTCCTTGCCACCTCTTAGAAAAATGCCTACCGGTGCTGCGGGGTCTAACCTGCGTTCGCTGTGACGCTGAAAATAGCCGCATTTTCAAAAGACGAACGGCTGAAGAAAGCACTAGACTCGAGGCATACTTACTGATTACATCTCATCAGTGGCATACGACCACGTCCAGATGGATAGCTTGATTTCCGTCTTTCTGCTTGTTATGCCAGAATAGTCGTGATTACATATCTGTTAACATAAGTGTAACAAGAGAATAGTGCCACCTTCTGATTTCTCTGAATAGGAGTATAAGTACACCACAACCATCTTAAATATTATTATTTTTACTATTTTCATCAAAACTCAAGAAGTTTGATTATTCAATAGATTACCTGGTTTGCCACAACGTAGAATGAGTTTAAACCGTAATCACTTGAGGGATTTCAACAGTAACTGCGATGTAAATGCAAAGCTTTCAGAAGCATGAGACTAATAGCCAAACTAATGAACCAGGCCAGAAATCCGAAATCTTACATACTAGAAAGACCTCGCTGTTCCAGTTGCTGGCTTATATCTAGCTGAATCCAACAGTCCCCACAACCGGGTATCCTCTGAAACAACGTATCACCCACAGTGTTTGTCATTACAGTAAGTTCTGATGCTTTTTGTCAATGTCGATGAATTGTAACACTAACTGCTTATGAACGCCGATCAGAACAGTCTTTTCGTTTGTTAAACGTCGTGAAGTGTTCATAAAACATTAAAATGAGTAGATAACCAAATCTAAGTTTGGGATTATTGAGTTCCCAAACCAGGTAAGAGCATGCGGTTTCCACCGTTAGTTAGAATCTGACCGAAGACCAACTTTTTCTTGTAGTTGGGATAAATTATTGCCCATCATATCAGCGTAATGTTGAAAAAAATGAAAGTCCACAAAAATACACATGAAGCAAACGGTAGATAGAATGTTATATATATGCATATATTCCTTACAGACATGACAGCAAACGACAGTGCGTGATAGCGCGAGTACGTGTTGAATCAAACCAACGCAAATTTGTTTAAAACTCCTGTCTGTCCTGTTGATCAGTATTAATAAAACAAACAGACAACAAATTAGATGATCCCCAAAAAGGGAAGCGAGTTGTTTTACCTGAGGCTGCAAGCAGTAGACGGAACAACACAACTGCAACACTGCGTAAGAACCGAACATTCAGACTTCTGAGAATTAGAGTCGCGTTATGGTCTAACAGTGGAAAACACACAGTCACCATGATATGAAAGGAAACCTGACATATGAACGGTATTGCACACCGAGTGGTTGGTGACCCTAATAAAAGTGGACTGATAGCACCATTGTGTAAATTGATTCACTAAAACACTCACCCTTCCTTAAGCGCACAAAACAAACAGATCTACTTCACACAGAAAGGCTTTGTCCACAAACTGGCTTGGAAAAGTAGCACACATGCTCGTAGTCAAAAGATATTATAGGAATAGATGAAAGTATCGAGACAAATCCAACAACGGTTCCACAGTTAACCCCGTTATCCACGGGAAGTGGTCACACAAAACACTAAGCATCTCTATGGTGCAAGTGTGATTACTGATCACAAACATTTTTACTGTAAGGTACGGCTGAGAAGGATTCTGCAGGAAAGAAACCTTTTGGTTTCTTCAGTTAGAGAAGAATGCACAACCAGTTATCCTCCATACTACTTGTAACAGGTATCACGAAACCTTTCGAAGGTAAAAGTGGGTTCGTGAACGAGATTCGGTAGTGTTGTGTAATCTACCTGACAGTTTTTGTAGGGAGTGACAATTAATTCAGAAGCAAATGATTGATATTTACTGGTTACTAGACGTCTGAATACGAGCTTTCATGTTTTTCTCCAGACATCCCGTACAACGCTGTAGTTTGAAGGTGATTCAACCACAAAAACCTAGGTTTAGGCTAGATTGGGACCAGCGACAGTCAATCCGCTGGATCACGTGGTGGATCTCATATGACACAGTGGGTTGGATGGTTAACTGGGTACAAATGTTAAATTTATGAGCTCCTGAAGTGGCTTCCTAACTCGATTGGTGAAGCACGTTCCACGTCTGGACATGAGGTTTATGCCTCTGGTTAGAATTCAGCCGAGGTCCAGAGTATTCACAATTGGATCCCTCTTAAATTATCACAATCTGCCATAATGTTTATAAGTAACGGCGTTACGGTTATCAGTAGTTCTGTTCGCTGGGTACACGTGTACAGAGCAATTGCAAGGCAGTTTCAAATTACCGTGAAGCAAACAATATGGAATTGAGTTTTCTGGGCTGATCGATTATTTAATTTTGCAGCTTTTATTATTTTGTTATTTGTATTGTTTTGCAATGACTTTTACCACGTTGATAAAGCAGGTTAGCCTAGTTATATCACTAACTCTTCATTCTCTAACTGCATTGTACAAATAGCCCACTGGAACAAATCCTTGGAGTAGCCACTAAAAAGTGGTATTTCGATTGTTTTTTAGACATATGGTCAATCGCCTTGCCAATAATCCTCGTTATCGGTGAACTGCTGGTGTTTTCGGGATCCGCTCTATTTTATACGAAATTTAAGAACATGTGCCATCGTCAGGTAAGACATCAAAATGCCCGCTAACAAACACAGTCAACTGTGTACTATACCATCGTTGCCGTCAAGTAAGTTCAAAAATTATAACAAGCAGACTTTACACATTTGTGTACAAGAAAAATGTCAATGAGTTTTGCTCTATAACTTCTCAAGAATCCTGAGAGATGCGTTAACGTGCTTCTATCACTGACCCTTCATTGCTTTACTGGATCCAGTTATGTGATTAAACCGTGTTTTTAAAGCTAAGCTTTGCGTTTTTCATCATCGCTGTTTGTTGCCATGGAAGATGGACAAACTTTTTACAGGGCTTCTTTCAAGTTGGAGCAATTAATCGTGAATTCATTCATCTTCATCATACCGGTAATGATTATCAACACTATAATCATTATCAACTCCGCCCTGCCCTTCAGCGTCATCACAGTCATATTCGCCACCATCTTCGTCATCTTTATTAATCTCATCCCTCGCATCCACGTGACCAACATTGCAATCATTTTCTTCGTTATCTTGGCATTCATAGTCTTTATGCGCATCGGCGCCATCAGCAATAGCATCACAGACAACAATACTGACACCAAACGTTCAAGAAGGACGCAGTAGTGAAATAAGCCGAATAGAAAGTGGGATAGAAATTAATCAGTAAAAGTTTTCTGAACAAGAACACGCAAAATCATTTGAACTGGAAAGTACTTGACATTTACAAGACTCATTGTTCCCATCAGCATTCATGCTAGTAAGGTGTATTCTTCATAGTAATGTTCCAAACATTCAAACCAACTAGCGAAAGTCTTTGACACCTTTTTACACATACCTTAGGTGTACACTTAAGTTGGTCGAGTAATAAAGAGGAAGCATTTGCAGTGGAAGCTGGACTGTCCTAACAACTGCCATCGAGGCAATACATCGGTCTGCTCGGTGAACAAACTAACATCAACAAGGTACGCACACCGAGTTACAAATATTCTCAACCACTGTCAACATAACACACGTTGTGATAAGTGTATCTGTTTGGCAATCGTTCCCTTACGGCATATGCGCAGAAAGATGAGTGGGCCGCTTTCAGTGTCGTATAGTGAGATGTGCTTGTCTAACACAACAGAAAGAAACAATTCTAAGAAGTAATAACACGAAAACTCCTTCGAAACTCTCATGTCAGTAGTTATGACAACAGCAAGAACAGCAGAAGTACTCGACCCAACTAAATTCAACAAATTCGATGGAAACTTAACAACCCAAGTAACAAGTAGACAGATATTTGCAACCTATGATTGATATCACGCTCTGACTGTCAGTGATTGAAGTTGTATTGCCCAAAAAGTGACTGCAATACATATATTACTTTAATGTTAGGATGTGTTCGTTATGGAGTGCCATAACCGAATCCGTTCTAGCGGCGGTACCAGTAGGAGACTTTAGATAAAGACTTAATGGTTGTATTTGTATTGCCATTCTTAGCCTTCAGGTGGTGTGACCATCTGGGAAATTTTGTTGTGGTAGGTGACCTCCAGTGCTTGACCTAACAAGACATTGTCCATTGAGGGGTGTTTATACTATGCTTTAGTGTCTATATTTGCGTTAAACTTTGTCGTACATTTTGATTTCGTGTTAGTTTATTGTACTTCGTATACCTGTGATCTTAGTTCCGAAACGATGGGCTTAATGTATATATGACCAGTATTCTTCGTGTTCTTTCAATGCCATCCAGCATAATGTTGGATATAACCGAACACCTTAAGTCTCTGATGTCTTCGGAAATCTTAGCAATACCACAAGTAGAATTTACCCAACAAAGAACATATTATGATGTTAAAGGCTTGATTTTAATTCAGCTGCTATTTACAGAATATGCCGTCTACTGGTCAAAAGATTTGCACTGCTTCATAATGGTAGCCTGTTGAAAGAAAGTTCTATCCCAGTCAACGTGAGTGGGGATGAATGAAATCCGCCATGAAATTAAATGTGACTTATATCGGTAAACGTCAACAAGTTTTGGTTGTTTGACTCAAAATCACCGAGCACAATAAGCAAAAATTAATATACCGTAAATGGCTAACCGACTCAAAAGAAACAACCAGTTTATATATCTGGCAACTGCTGCCACTCTACGTATAAATACCGAACAAGCCTGGATTTATGTACAGAGTTTGACAAGCTGTACGGTAGTTGAGGTTAAAAGATTCGAGCAAATTTTAAAATGTGGAATTAGCACGCCACTTATGCTTATGTTTTTATTGGTTATGTGGACCCATGGAGAAATTGGCATAAGAAGTATTAGCTTTATTCATTACCTATTGTGATCGCGTGGTTACCGATTTCAGTTACCAGAACACTCACTGTTATTTCTCAAAACAATCAAGCAACCTGAGTGTTATTCTTAAGAATGTGAAGGAACGTTTAAATTCGGTAGTTCGGTCTTGTCTAAAGTAAACTCATTTTCACAGTGGTTAGCACGATCGATTCGTGAAAAAGTAGACTGAGTTTTAAATCCCGATCGTAGCAAGTTTGCACAACTGACAAGCAAGAATGGAATCTAGCGTTATTCTTTAAAAGGGACTGGCTGAATTTTCCTAATGAAAAAGTTGTATTCAGGTACGAGTGAAAGGTAATACACGGTGTAATCCCTGTGGTAAAACGCTTACTTACGGAACATGTCTTTCACATTTCAGGTTGTTCCATTGCACAGAAGTTGAGAACGCAACCATGCAAAATATTTCATGCCAAAGGCAACGCATTACAATGACTACTGTCTTCAATATACTTTATTGTTTCTTCAAAATGGACTTGTAATGAAGTGGTGACTTTAGACATCCTTATACTTAGCTCGTGTTCTTACAATCTGAACCAATAAATAGGGTTGGAAGACGTCACCTGTCTCACCAAAATTCTTATCTCTGTGATTATCTCCCTGTGGTTGTACAGCGCTGTGCTTCAGTGATATTCAGCAGTCAGTCGGATAGTATCCTCGTCAAATGTAGTGTAGGTCCACCTTTGCTCTCAACGTGACGTATTCGAAATAATCTATTGAATAATCAGGCACCTGAAAGACAGCTAATCTGTTCAGATATAATACTACTTCTGAAATAGAGTTGTCGTAATTCCGGATCATCTTACTTTTTTGTTACTGAAGGATTAGCCACATTTAAGTTTTGCTAGACATGTGTCTGACTGCACGTATAGATACATCTTCTCGAAATGACTCAGACGCTCTCCTAATTTCTCCTCGGCTAACCTTTCTTGGGGTGATGTTGTTATCTCTCAAGGGCTCAGCAACTGAACACATGTACATACTAGAAAACTGGCCTGTTTCTGTCAGTCAACGTTTGAGTTACAATTTTAACGGAAAAAACTCGAGTAATATATTGATTCTTTACATTACAGAATACACCTAGAATGACTAATCGTATAACTGGTTGTTAATATTGGTTTCACGCAGTCTACTCACCGACAAGCAACCATGAATAACAGTGCGCACAACGGCTTGTTATATGCACAGTAAGTCTATGTAGTGATTACAATGTGAATTCAGACGTTGAGTAACGAACTGTAATTTGTCAGGTTTTATTAGGTGATGAATAGCTAGCGAATAACGCGGCTAAGTGCCAGTAGAGTGGTGTCAACTACCAAACAGAAAACTGTACTCTTACTGTTCTGCAAATGGTCTTTCTCGAATACATTGCTTAAAGCCTGGAGACTCATTCTTAGTTGTGTGAATCACAAAACCTAAAATTCACTGACATACCGTGTTTAAACCAAGTTACATTATGAAACACCTTATGGTTTTCTGGATAGTGAGGAAATTTATAAACGTAAGTAATAAACATCAAACCAACGAAAAATTGGAAATGACATCGTGTCCGGTGAAAGGTGTACAACCTAGATATGGATAAAAACTTGTTGGTAAAATTGAAATCGATCAAACAAATTTTGTTGTGTACTCTGTTCATAAAACCATTAAGGTCGCTGTTTACTATTGTCTGATAAGGACTTGTTGAAAGGACCCCTTCCGTCGCTGTATTTTATTCCTCTGTTTAGTGTCAATTCATTTGTGCAGTTCTTGTAAGTACGTACGACACCGAACATGCCAGTCGTGACATATCTCGCAAGTCGAGTGATTGACTGTTTTTTTCTCGGAGATATTTTGTGATGAATGTTTTTGTCAAAACAACATTCAACTCAGGTGCCTAGGCAGACATGCATGTTAATACTGACTACTAGTTTGGTCACACAGTCAGTTCAGCTTGTTTTCCAACACCTAAAGGAGGACGATGAAGTTTACTGAGAGCTCGAACAAAATAGAGATTATATTTCCGGTTTACCTGAACATTTACGGGGGAGGCACCATAGACTTTAAAACGGCGTCCTGTGTGGACAGTGCACATCGCTGAAGATCTTGTTGTGTCACCTGTCAATCTGTATGCAAATTTCCAATAAGACTATTTTTGGGGTCCAGTCGTTTTTTATAGGTGACTGGTTGTTGCTTTTTTCTTTTCATGTAGCCCGAACTACAACCATGTGAACACTGTATACTCCTTTAGGTCATCTGCTGTACTCTGTAAAACTTAGTCTAAATGAGTAAAAATCCTCAGCGTAGTCATGAAAAATACTGTGTAGCGAACAAGCTCGTTTTCTGTGATTCATCATCAGGCTAAACACATCACATTTATATGACGAATTTCACAGGGGAATCATTAAAGGGTGTAAACGGGGAACGGGTAGTTAATTAGGTCAATCAATTCAATGTCACACTGCAATCAAGTACCCACTTGAACCATGGGTCTTGACAAGCTAACAGGGTGTGGGGTTGGCCATGGCAGATCCAACGCTTGAACAAAACGTTTCTGGGCCCACAGGGGTGGGTTGTACAGGCTTGTACAGGTTAGAATTAGTTAAGTGCTCACGTGTGACCAGAATGTTCCGAGTGTTATCATGGAAACTACATTAGGAACTACGTCTTGCTAGTGACCTATTCAAGCTCGCCAAGTGACTGAACACTTTCAGGTTCACATTGGTCTTCTATGTAAAAATGTTTCATTCTCCGGTTTTTTATCCACGTTGAATCTGTAGCAGAATGCTCCACACAATTATTCCTGATTTAAGTGACTCGAGTAGCAAAAGCTGTCAGTTTAGTACAGTTCGCTTGTTTTATTATCCTTCAGAGATGGATTACATGTACCGCATTCAAACGTGTGTGACAACAAACGTGATATCAAACAGTTAAATACTTAGGATATACAAGTATCAACATGCTGAATTATTACACATACATATATTGCAATGTAGCTACCGTGTACATAACTCGTGGGTCTACATGTACTTGTGTGTTAGTTTAGAAATAATGAATACAACAAAAAGACGAACAACTTTTAACAAAAAAACATATTGGATTATGGTGAACTTATTCTAAGCCGTTTAACTCTATCAAACCTTCTGGACCCAAGTACTCATGCAGAGTAGTTAATGGTTTTGCTGACAGATGACTGCTTACTCGTGTCTCACTCATCGGTTATTTTGTGCATTGTGTCTAACTAAAGGTCTAGTTCCCTTCAAACTCTGTAAAACACTTTTGTCACAAAATATTTCTTGTTTAATCCACATACACGTGGTATTCGTCTTTGTTTTAACTAAAATATGTATAAGAAAAGAACGTAAAATAAACATTGGTCATGTAAGCCGTACCTGCTTACAAGACGTCAAGTAGGATTGCTTTATATTTGACCCTCATAATCTGTCTGTTTACTTTTCAACCTTGTGAGCTTCACCGACTACTAGTCGGTCAGGTGATAACCCCGAACTTGCTATACTTTGTTAACATTTAGTCAACTCTATAGTCTTTCATCTGTTCAGCACACAATTGGGTGTAGCGTCGAGTATTTGCTTCAGCTGGTTAGAGATTTTCAAATTATCAGATCAAGAGATTGTTTGCAGCCTTCAGTATACTGAACACTCCAGCATCTATAAGATATTCGACGGCAATGTGCTTTGTTTTGTTCATTCGATCTTTCGGGACAAAAGTATTCAGTACATGATTTGTTTTAGTATAAAACCATATCCCTTTGCATGTCCTATGATCGATGAGAAAATATTGAATGCCTGAACTATCTCACAACCTACGTTTTCTGATTTCACTATCTGGAACTGATAAGGATACTTTATTTAGTAAAAGCTAGAAAGATCCCGTCTGGTTTAGGACATATGATTGCAGAGAAATATTTTGCTGGTGAAACGTCATCATATTCCAAAACCTAACATTTTGATCAAGAAAACTGCATTTCAACTACGAACCAAATGGTAGCAGGACTGTTGAGGATGTTCTTCGTAGCTGAACAAAAAAAACTGTTGATTTGCGGCGTCAAATAAACGTATAAATATTGTTATATTAAAAGTGATGAGGTTGGAAAATAGTTGTTAGAGTTACTGAGAGTTACTCCGTTTGTATAGCTTCGAAAAGAACTGACTGATATGTACATAGCAATTCTGGTTACTGGTGAATGCACTACCAACCAAATTGACAGCTGTTCGCGCATATAATGTCCTAGTTCACAATCACTGTTTGATGAATACTAAACATTATTTAATTTTAAAACCGCTGGTTCCCTCATAGTAATATCCACGCTATAACACTTCAAAAGTTTATTGGTGACTTCGGATCTATAGTTTGTTAAAGTCTTTGGTATTTTCTAAGAACTAAGACTCCTAAAGGATCTGGAGTCACTTTCTAAGCCTTGTCGACAGTCCTCACATCCCAACTAGGGTCAAAGCTACACAGCTGCAAAAATCACAAACCCTGCGAAACCGTTATTAAGAAAAACAGTTAATAGGTTATGCAGTACTTATTGCTACTGGCTGATACGATTAGATGCTAAACTTTTAAATTATCTTCGACTTTTCTGTTGCTGTAGGTAGTCCAGAGATGCTTTCACACGCTGTTTTCTGCGCATAATTGGCTTAGGCTGGAACACTGGTGCGTTCGCCACGCTATCTTGCTCAAATTTTCAATAAGATTGGGATTTGGTGAACATGTTGATCGGAGGAGGATACGGATCTGACATTCGGCGCCGAACTGTAAGATCAGTTTTACGAAATAAGCCTCACTATCATTGTCTTGTAACAGTCGGTGTCACTTCAGTGTGGTTCGTACTAACTAGTTATCTCCCATTTTGTTGAAACATTTCCCTCCGGTAACAACCTCGTTCGTCATTGTCACTTCACTTCTATTCACTGGTATAGATCTTTATTCATAACTCTGAACAACACGATATGTCATACACTGAGCAGATGATTAGTTCACTACTCTCCGGATCCCCAACGTTTCGTCATGATGCTACAATACTAACGGATGTCCAAGTCTCAACATCTTCCCAAAATAAACGTAACTAAAGGTTGCTAATTGTCAGCTGTCGAATTGCACGTACTGACAATTGTATGTGACAATAACTGGTGATACCTTGACTAATCGTAGGCCTGTGCACACGAATACTGCGCCGTGTGATAAACACTTACTGAAATCACCGTGATGGGGAAACTGTAGGTTAAGCCCACATAAAAGTCTAACTGAGGAGGACTCAATGTTTCATCCGCGATTACGTGTCGATCATTCGCTCTTTATTATGTCTGCGATTTAAACTGAGGAGGAGAGTTTCGGTCCTGGTGATAATTTGTCTACTCCGATATTCGAACACTCCCAGAACCACATTCACAAGTATGTGATTATAATTGACCATCTTTTTCCGGCTAGTACAGATGAAGATAGAAAGGGAAGAATTGTATTCCACCTGCCACGAGGCAGTTTACCCATTCACAAGATGGTTAATTAGGAGATTCCAGTTGTTTAATGTGAACATAAAACCGAAGTGCATACGCTTTGCTGTTGTGCTTTGAAGCAAAAATTCATCGGTGTTCATTCATACAGACGCGAATTAGTTATGGTGCACATAAGAAATATAGTTTGGTATGCATTAAACTGATCGTTTGTATACTAGTGGATTATAGCGGCAGACAAACGTTACCTTGTTAGCTAGAACAAGCAATTTGTTTTGAAGTCCCAACAGCCGAAGCTAAACAGACTTCCAGCAATCCCTTTTATCCCAGGCTGATGGTGATATACATTTA
Organism: Paragonimus heterotremus; assembly: GCA_013368495.1. Classification (NCBI taxonomy): domain Eukaryota; kingdom Metazoa; phylum Platyhelminthes; class Trematoda; order Plagiorchiida; family Troglotrematidae; genus Paragonimus; species Paragonimus heterotremus. The sequence continues at coordinate 162,099 of LUCH01000454.1, forward strand.
AAACATTTTTTTCTCAGCGTAGTGACCCTAATGTTTGGTTTTGCCCAAAAGATCTATCAGAAGAGTGAATACAAGACACTCTCGTCCATCTATGCTGTAACCGTTTAAGATTTACTGGAACGATACAATTTGGAAGAAACTGAAGTCTGATGAACATTCACACATTCTGACCGTTTAGAAAAAAATAATTATTCAGATGACACAATTATTCGTGGCAGACGAGTTGAGATCGTCAGAAACTCGAATGTTGACTGACAAGCAGTTGAGATTTGAAAGTGTAAAAGACGAAAAAAGGAAACTACCATATTTTTTCAAACATTTTGCAAATGCACAAAATCAGCCGGAAAAGTTCGTTCAAGGCTTCGCCCAAAAACGTTACTCCGATAACTTGGATTATATTCTGAATCTGTGTATCGAATTCGTTCGTTGTGAACACGTTAAGCATCAGATCTTCTTAATACTTTTTCAGTGTGGTTCGACAAGGATTGTTTGGTTCAGACTTTGTCCGGTATTAGTGTCATAATAACTGATTTAACAATAGATTCTTCAGAACGTGTTAGTATTTCGGCTGGCCTAATGGTCACAGTTTATAAAGATCTTCAGTCTACTACTTTTAATACAACAGTAGCCCAATAAAATTGTTGCAAAAAAGTTCGAGTGGGTACACACAAATCTACTGCAGCGTACGTGACATCACTAATATGATGGAATAAATCTATTACCAACGTCTTTAGTTTCTGTCATATGCCGTCATAAAAAAAACATAGGTTGCTAGGAGCTGAAAATAGTCACACCTGATCTTTGTGTCTAAATACTCTGTAATTCTTCAAGGCAACGGGAAGTTGCGTATCTCAAGACATCTCGTATATTCCCATCAACTGTACTGGCTCAACCCACGACGACAAAACAATGACAAAAATGTGCGACACACGAAGCTGAGCAAACAGTTTCAGTTCTGCTGCAACAAACTTAGTTCCTGGTGTATAATGCACGACTGGTATCGTTGTGGTTAACGCATATACGTGGAAACTACCATTGTTTGGCATCTCTTTGAACAAAGGGAAGAGATTAAAGATCACCTCATGCGACTAAGCAGTTCATCGAATGTTGTCGGTTCTCTGCTCTGAATATAGAACATCAGTCGATACTTCGTCACCGTCCGCTAATAGATACATGGAGACGCGCGCCAACTTCCCGATCTTCCACGTCAAATCATGTTTCGTTTACTGATTCATACTGTTTCTAATCAGTCATTACTGACTTTCAGTCTGATTTACACAGGTGACTCTCATTAACGGTTCAAAAGTTCTTTTCTCCCGAACTGTTAGAGGTGTGATATAGAAACGGACCTTGGTTCTTTGGTCAATCGCTTTTTCAAGCGCTGTTCTAAGTGATCAGAAAAAGCAAATGGTTTACCGGCGTGAGTATTTAATTAGTACTGACTAATTATAAGATAAACTTCAGATTATAACCCCGATTTTCCTTTATTGCAAGTAGCAATATGCAAAGTGTAGAAAAAGAACTGATGTATGCTTGCTTCTTCTCCGGGCATAATCCACTGTGGTTATTTTGAACAGTTTTTAGTTATATAAGGCAACAATATGGAGAATCCCTTCAAAACAGTTTGAAAGGTAAGTAATCCTTATTGTCTCCAATTACTTACTTTCACGGTAAATCTACAAAACAGATTATCGTATGGTTACGTAGGACCAGTCTTACATATTCTATTCGTGTAGCCAGCATTGTGGTGGATGAATAAAAGATATTGCGCTCACTGATGATTGTTTATCTGATAACTTTAACCATAAATAGTTCATCGCTCAGTTTTAGCACAAGCTACCCGAAACTAGTTAACTTTCGCCAGCTATACAAACTCCAAAATACCCAGTAGCCGATGCAAGTTCACAGTACCTTAATAATGAGTTGCTTTTCATAGCACTTGCAATTCTTTTTCGCCTAATCCGTTAATGTCAGTTTCAGTGATTACCAGTGTGGTGGTAGACAGTTAGTGCAGACCGAGGCCGAAACGGCTAATCACCATCTCGCCAGTTGTTCCTGGGCTGAGCTGCTTGAAAAAAAAGACTGAATGATGAAGTTATTATCACTTCATGGCGCACAGTCTCATCATCATCATCATCAT
>LUCH01000454.1:165683-213510 GCA_013368495.1 Paragonimus heterotremus
CTTGTTCTTAACTAATGATGATCCATTCGAACGTGACTGGTACTGTATGCTATTTCTATTGTAGCTGATGACTCATTCTTATTTTACACATATTTAAAGTGATGTACGTTAATTGATCACAGTCCGCGTATCGTAACCGAAGAGATCGGTCGAAATGTCTCTGCAGAGTACATCTTACGTAATTCTACTTGCTTGTTCTAGATTACCAATGTGGTGGTAGACAGTTAGTGCAGACCTAGGCCGAAACGGCTATTCACCATCTCGCCAGTTGTTCCTGGGCTGAGCTGCTTGAAAAAATGACTGAATGGTGAAGTTATTATCACCTCATGGCGCACAGTCTAGCATGCAAGTTACTTCTTGCTTATGTCAGTCCATCAGATAGAGACGTAGAGAATACGTTAGCTAGTTGATACCCGAATCAGGTAAGGTCATTCAAATTTACATGTCTCGAGGTCGCCGGAAGGGTGAAGGGGAAAGCTGTGCTGAAATTTTTCATCCGGTTCAAAGCAGGTGGTAAATCAGCACTGTAACGTGGTTCAGCGGATTTCTACTAATGCAGCTAGTTAAAATATTTTACTGTCTCAGACTATTCTTTTGTCATAGGACCATACCACAAACTAAACAGCAGCCAGCAAAGCAGCTAACTCGGACAACCCGCATTCCGACCAGTTTAGCTATGTTGAATCATTGAAAATTCTTTGAGAGATTTCATACGAACTAGGTTTCGCACCCGTAGATGCTATGAGTAAGTGGAACCACGAGGGAATCAGTATTAGGTGAATACCAATCTTTTCAACTTTGTTTTCGTTACAATAATGGCGCGAAATAGGCAGCAATTTCCCAAGTTCCCTGATAAATGGCGCGCAAAGCGTGCAAAGCGGGCACTGCTTGCTCTGAAAAAAGACAATTGAAAGTACTCATTTCACTGGCCGTTCGTAATTTTGGGACGGAATTGCACTGACCCCACTCTTACTTCGCATGCAATTTAGCCTCCTTCTCACTGTTGTTGATGCATTTAGGTCTAACGAAAAGGATACATTTTTATCAAACGGTGGTTATCGCACTTACGACATGGAGTTGAATCAAGGGAACCAAACCGTCTCAGGTGGATGTCAAAGGATTCGACAGAGGACAGACTACCCGCAGTCAACCGCAATAATGTAGTGTGATTGATCGAGATCGTCGTAGACGATGGAAGTGGTTGGCTAAGTATGAAAATGTGCCAATTGGTGCTCACCATAAGTGATTCGGCCGATACAACTGCCGATCTATAGGGAGTAATCAGAGCACGATAACAAATCATTAGGTAGGGGTGCAGTAAAGCTTTGCAGTCAACATACTGACTCATTTAAGTGGTGGATACTCAACCATCCCATTTTATTAAGGATGGCCAGTAGGGTACTTACTGGGCCGGTCCCAGAGAAGAATCAGAGATCCAATTATTGTTCATATCTGATTATGACCGATAATTTCAGTGTTAATTCAGGTAAGTCAGGTGAAAGGCTTCTAAAGCAATGGTCAGAACTCACTCTTTATTACTCACTGATTTGTAGCTGGTAATATCCGTATCCGGATTAGCCAGCTACAGTCATCGCAACCAAAGAACATGAACGAACAGCATTCACTCCCGAGTGACTTTTGTTGCACCACTTGTAGTTCCACTCGTTCACTGCGTATTTCGTGTGAACCCGAAGAAACAGGAGGAGAAAGCGGATGAGTGGAGGCCTTTTTGGTTCAGCTGGCCAAAAGTGGGGGCAAATAGTAGGCTATAGTGAATGTGAAACTGTTATCCCTTGAAAGGAAAACATAGCCAGACTTCGGTCGTAATATCTAAGCTCAATAGATAAACAGAAAAAACATAAGGCAAGAAGTAGTTCATTGAGGGAGTGCTTGATGTGGGGCTGATGGATGAGGAGGAGGAAAGACCGAAATTTAGACTTGGCTCGAAACACAAACGAAATATTCATCACGCAATGCACCAACAAAGGTGAAGAAAAGGAAGGAGAGAAGGCCACCATGACTCAGCTTTCTGAACGGGAGAATGGGTGATTTAACAAACAACAGCTGCCGCTGCCTGACATGTACAACGAACAGATATATTAGACATAAATTACTCACGCCTAACTTCCTCATCGCCTGTTAGCTGTGTACCATGAGTATGCTGATGACCAAACTATCCGAGACGGTTAACGTATTCACGGCTGAACTCATCGCAAACCGTATACTTGTGTCACCAAGACCTATGGCACCTATGCTTCCCTTGATTGCTGCGTGCTTCAGTTCACGGCCTCACGATTGCTGCACAGTGAACATTCAAACGGCTGTTCGGATCGTATTTCTCTAAATAATATCGTTCAAGGTCAAGCCTTCCCAGGACTTACAATCAATATTACAACGCGGAAGACTTATCTGGATAATATCCTCCTAACGTAGCTTCTGATCACCGGGATTTCGCTTAACTGTCTATGGTCTTCTTTATCAGAAGTATTTCGGAATTCGCTAGTCGGCTATCCCACGGACATGCTCTAGTCAGCATGGATCCACTCCCGTCCGTGTTAACTTACTCAACCACCTCTGTGTTCGGAACCGTGTCCAACCTCCGAATGTCAAAGATGAATCTTGACATTACAGAGGGGAGCGGTTCGAATACCGCACATTCCGCTGATACAGCGTCGGACTTCCACTGCCTTACAACAACGTAAGCAGCATCATCAAGCGGCAGTTAAGCAGATTTGTTTCCATCTTCCGGACTGCAGTTCTTCCAGACACGCCTTTGAAGGCGTCTAAAAGTAGCGTTAACCAGCGATACATGTGCTTGCAACTCGTGGTTTGCAGAGAAAACCTTCGACAAACTGCTACCTAGATACCATAGGTCTGTGAAGCCATCCACCATGTCTCCACTGATATAGCTTCCAGATGCAGGCATAGCACCTCTGCCAGGAAAACGCCGAAAGAAGGAAAATATCTTACGTGAGTTAATATTCACACGACACTTGGCTGTCATAGTCACGAAAGCCATGGGCTGTCGTTGAAGTAATGTCATCCGCAGACAATAGCATGTTTATTGTCGAATTACTGAGTCAACTTGGGGCACCGAACCTTCGAATATGTACCAAGCGACCATCCGTGCAATATTCCACTGAAACACTGTCCTCAGAGTTCAGAAGAGCATCTGTCAGTATTGCAATCAAATACAAACTAAATAGAGTTGACATGAGACATAATCTTGCTTCTTACCAATGATAACGTCAAATTTATCAGAGGTTAATCCACACAACTGTACCTTCACCTTCATGCCAGTATGAGGCGGTCTAAGTAAATCGACCAATTTACCTGGGTTCCTAAAAAGCCAGAATACTCGTCAGTCAAGGATTTAGCAGAGTGGTTGCGTTGGCCAAAATCACCTTAGGCGAACCATAGAGCACTCTGTTTTATCGGTTGTCAAACTAGCCTTGCAGTGTTCCACCTTTCGTTTTTCTCTAGTCGTCCTTCATTCCATGAAGCTGTTTGGTGAGTGGAAAAGAAACAGTCCAAAACGTGGTGTTGATGTTTTCATTGATTGCGTACACTGAGTGAAAAGTGAACTCTTAATTCCTCACTCGTATTACAGTGACGATAAATGCAACGTTATCATCGAAGCAGTTAGGGCGTCCCTGGCGTTAGCTAACTATACTCTCGATGGTTGGCGCAGCGTTCCGTTTCATTGAGGTATAACCAGATACCTCCAGGGATAAGGAACACAGCAGTACCATTCATACGAACAGCATCTGCACGTTGACATACCGTTCTCGCCTCTGTTTCCGTCATTTGTTAAACATCTACCGATCGTCCCACAAGTGTGGTCCTGAACAAAAAATTCCCAGTACAAACCAGAGGGCCTACTCATTAGATATCTCCCCAACCATCCCAGCCACCACAGGGGTGCACGCGCAGTTCAGGTCACAACGCTTGACTCCATCGTCCCAGTGTTTTGGCTTCCACCATACATGAGCGATAACATCGGACTGTTGATAAACGTCTCTGTGAAAGATTCGGCGTTTGGCAATCCAGCATTGTGATCTGGTTCCAGTATGTTAATTCGTCCGGACGAAGTTGCATGCTCCTAACTTCAAACAAAGCAAATTTTAATCCAACACGGCTACAGTCAGACACACATGCACTTGATAACGTAGTCACACAGGAGCCCATAGTGTCGACCCATCTTCAGCGATATGGAAGTATCCAGTCTAAACCATTGCCAGAACCCTTCGAAATCGCAGTCTGCAGAATCTTAGATAGGTCAGTTTGTGAACAAACACGATCCTTATGGCAAGTGTGTTATGCGCTTCGCTCGACCAAGCTCAATCGGTGCACCCCTATGTCGACGAGTCATCCGTGGTCGTAATCACTTAAATAAAGTCCGTATGGTGCGGATGTTCTGTGTCGACCTTAACCAAATGCTCATCACATCATCACGTTAATTCGTAAGACAAAGCTGTTCAACCTAAAAATCCCGTTTAAATGATCTAACCACGTCGATCCCAATTTTGCAGCAAGTTGCCTCCATTGTGATAATACGTGGTTAAACTGGCCAAATAGAATGTTGACAAAAGTGGAACGACACGGGTTAATAACAGGTCTTCAAAACCTAGGAATATCATGTGACGCTTACCGTTTCGGAAACATAGTTAATATAACATCAAGTCATAGTGCGCAGATAGCGTGGTGAACGTAAAACACAACTATTGCCTCAAATTTCATGGGAAAAGTGTTAGGTCTCAGTCAACCTCACCAATCCGTAAGTCTCTTTCGATCATAAATGAAGTTTTTATTATCCATCTTTTGATGAAAACACTACCGTGATAGTATTTTGTGTTAGGCTGAAGCCATGTCCCTACTTTATTCATTTTCATTGCTTGATGCATGCTTGTTCCCAATGCAGTTTGATGTACTGGAACATCACTGTATGCAGGACACGGTTAGTACTGATCGTCTAGAACCTGTTTACTTTGAAAGGACTGAGGAAGCTTGTAATGCTCCTCCGCAATCCGTGGCTAGGCCGCCAACTGCCTCTGAACAACCTCTCCCAGGTGCATCGTCATCAGCAGAAGTTACAGCTTCGCCGACGAAGCCAGCGCCAGCCTAGATACGTTCGGGTCGTCGGGGGCACAGTCCCAAACGTCTCGTGTATTAGCATTTAGTATAACTCATTCTGTTTCAACACTTTAAAAAATTGCAAACTTCTTCACGATTCCATTCAGATTCATGTCCTCGTTTTCCGCATTTCGCTAGGTAAGTTTACCATCTATCCACTTACCTAAACTCATACTTTTGATTCTATTTACGCGCAAATTTTTTTGTTTACCCCACTTATTTCGACACCGTAGGAGGGGACATTCTAGTAGGAGTTCGCTAGGAACTGTTAACATTAGTACTGTTTCACCTGCGGCGTCAGGGAAGTGTAGTATTAACCGCAGGCTGGTGCGGCAGAAATTGGACCAGACTAAAAATGGCTGGCCACAGTTGGCCTTCACGTGAATAGAAGGGTTGCATTTGCACTACTCTTCTGGAGGGGGCGCTTCGTGGCGATCTGGAGATAATCCCGGTCTGCCTGCTGTATGATGTGTAAAACTCCTCTCACAACCCTAGTTCACATCGTATATAGGATGGTAAGGATCTCTGCCTGCAGTCCGCTTGTTGCATGCGACAGCGCCACGCACACTTCCGGTTTACTCGCTCGTCGAGGGGCGGTCTCTAGCCTTCTTAGCTCACTTGTATATTGGTGCCATTTATAACGTATTAAGAGACCTCCTGTATATTTCATCGAATAAATAATCGGTCTTTACTCTTAACGGCCTTTTGTACTTCGCCTCTGGCGGATTCGCACCAGGGAAGAAAGAATTAGTGAGCCGTGCTCTAAACCACCGGCGCGTTGTCTTCCAAACGCCGAATCTTCAACAGAGACGTTTATCAACAATCCGATGTTATCGCTCATGTATGGTGGAAGCCAAAACACTGGGACGATGGAGTCAAGCGTTGTGACTTGAACTGCGCGTACACCTCTGTGGTGGCTGAGATATTTGTGGCCACCTTGATGTGTTGTGGTTCCTTCGTCAACCGGACTGGATTGGGATGCCTGCTCTATGAGTAAGCCTTCTAGTTGACATTCCTGGGATGTAGTTCGGACACTGCATTTCATATCCTAAACGCTCGTTACGTCACGAATGTCAGGCTGTCGCACGATCACTTATCATGCAATTAGTGGCGATTTCTCTGTTGGGGAATCTATGTCGTCCTGATGGTCAGTACCTTGCATTTACTGATATATCTCGGATGGACAGGTGGGACCTCAGGCTAAGTCTGTGACTCAGCTGTTTAACCTTTGAAACAAAAACAGACATGGCTTTGTTGAAGGACCCACCTGGCTACTAACTCGCAATACTGACCTGCGAGGTAACAGGGCATAAGGTTTCCATGGGGGCCCTACCGGTTGCAGATGGCTTAAAAGCCCGACTCACCTAGAAATAAGAGGTTAACCCAGCTCGGAGAGTAGTGAAAATTACATTGTTAACTCTCTAATTACTGCTGAACGCAGTAGGTTAAGAGCAAGTTATATCAAGCTTCGGAGACCTGATGCGAATTTTTAGACAGTACAGACGCAGACGTTCACGGTCAGTCGTTGAGCACTCGAAGTGCTCCTTCTTTGAGGATACCATCTTTAACCCGCCCCTTCCTTACGGATGTAAACAGTGCTGCAACCATAAACATAGTTTCGCCGCATACTCACCGATTCATCATTGCCCGCCTAAGCACTCTTAAGCGGTCGCCAGTGCGGCACACACACACGAACAATAGAATTAAAACCTGAGAATATACGTTCTACTAGTGTGTTCAAACAACGGCTAAGTGCGGGTCCGAAGCTTTCTCGCGAAATTGGTTGAAGTAAATGTTCGTTCTAAAACTAACTGCGTAAACAAATAATTCAGCACGCAAGAAGAAAATTATTATTTGGCTAGGAAGGCACCTAAAGAACTTGTAACTGTTTCAGGTTATATAATTTTAATTGTCTATGGTTAACTACGTAAAGCGAAATTAATACATTCCAGTAATTTATTCAAACAGTGCACATTTGTTGATCACATGCGTTTTTTTCATATTTTCTGAAATTGTCTCGTTATTGTGAAGTTAAATCAAATCTTTAAGATTTACACCACAAAACGCCCCCAACGAGATTTTCCAACCCTTCATGTTTTATTCACGAACTATCAAATGAACATAAGATTTCGATTTCCGTTTTTTGACAGTTTCTTTGTTTTGATCTCCCCTTGTCAATGTCACAAAATAGAGTCGCTTTCGTCCCATGAAAGGAAAAGAAAAATTTCTTGTTAGAATGTTTGGTCAGATATAGACAATTTCTTTCATTCATCTGTTTTGTTATTTATGTGGTGAGGATTAATGGCAGCAGGCTAGTGAAATATGGGTTCGTAACTGTTGTTGATCCCTCGACTGATCAGACAGGAGGTATACACATTTTCCTCAACAAAATTTGCACTATCGGCTAATTGCTGATCGATTTAATGTAGTACGTGATACAGCAACTTCGTAAATGTTTACGAATGTTGTTTATCGCTCTACCATTTTCGCTTTATTCTTGTACTGTTTCAACTTCGTATACGTTTTATGCTGATTGAAGTATTTAGAAAACGCTTTCTAACAGTAATTTTTAAGGTAAAGTTTGAAACTTTACGTTCCCCTTAACATCTGCATCAGGACAGAAAGAAGGCGTACGTTGCGATGTGTTAACATTCCGTTAACTATCATCAGTTAGAAAGCTATGTGCTATGAATACATGGAAGAGAGTTCACTCATTGTCTTACCAGTACTGTTTAGAAACCTATCTGAAAGGTATTATCGACAAGAACTAGATATTTTGCCGGTCGTTCAATTAAAGTAGATACCAAGATCACCTTTACTTATAGCGTAGCAGCGGCTGAGTATAACATAATACTAAATAAAGCGTCAGATATTACACACAACCTGACACTTTACGAGTTAGGCTCCCAGGCAGATACAAGTAAGCAGTTTGAGGCAAGGAAACTGGAAGACAGTGGCACTGATTCAATGCGATCGGCCGAACGAAGAGTGTGGGAAGGTCACCTGAGAAATAGTTGCCCATATAGCATACACAACAAAAGGTTAGACATGTAGACGTTAGACGGACAATGAGTGGCATCCCCAGTTTATCAACAAAAAGGGTATGAGATTTGTGTCCCGTAGAAATGAGTTGGGCGATTTCCTGTAGAAAAGCTCATACATTACCGCTGGTGGTTGCGATACCATTAGGCTAGTCTGTATAGCAGGCTTGCAACACTACAAGTCTTCTGCGTTACACGTGCTGAGCCGATCGGGACCAAGGGACAATTCCGAACAAGCCATTTGTCAGGTTTATTGCTAAAGCTTATTCGGAGTGCTTGCATGTCTCCAGGACATGTTCACCCTATACCACACTCTATATCAGGTGATGCTGAGGAGTTGTTTCAGATAGTCTGCAAGAGTGAGAGATTTGGCTACATCCGAATAGCAGTGGACATTTAATGTGATGGAGATGAGAAAAGAACCTGTGTACGACGGGACACTCGGTTCAAGTCAGCATGATAAGGTTTCTTTGCCAACTAATGTGGCGGATCGAAGTCAACTATTTCAATGTGTTTTAGTCCACTCAGCACTGAGCGCACGCAATGGATGGTGACATCGATCTGCTATAAGTTTCAATCGTCAACCTACCGGTCTGTTCAGAGACCACGTGATGTTTGTCCCAATTCCAAGTTTCAGTTTCGCATGGTGGATTACATTCCGTCTGCTGGTCAATTGGTCACGGTAGCTGAATAATGGAACTGACACATTTCAATAAATCAGACTTGATTATACTGAATTCTTCCGGTTTGTGTTTGTGAAGTACGCTCGGTGAACTCAAGCTGTGCCATTTAGAGAATTGCGGATAGCTGGTTTTGGCATATCTGTTAGACTTTATTCCGCCGTGCCCATTACTGATCCTAACTATTTCTCCCGGTAAATATCCTCTTTTTATGATTCAGGAATGTTCTTATGGCCACTGTGCCCCATATAAGTACTTTGTCTTTGTCGCACACGTTTTGGGGCGGAACAAAGCCTGTTCTTTGCACGCGTCTTTTGGCTTGTCTTAGGAGCGAATACGGGGACAGTCGCAGTACTATTCGGGACCGCGATTTTAACGTTAATTACTACCGGGGCGAGAATCCGAATTCTGCTAAGTGAATTACGATAGCAAAGAGGAACCAGCGTATCGTTTAGGAGGGTTCACAACATCATGATATAAAACAGTTCCCTATGGGCTTGTTCGACCAATAAGTGGTCATTTTAGACCAACGTTAACATGGGTTGTTGATCACTTGTCTCTTGTGCGAACCAACACTGTTGCCGAAGTGACTACCTGCGAAGACAGGGTGAATAGGTCACTGTCGACTGCCAGTTATGTGTCAGCGGAATGTTATGTTTGACTAATGCTGTACAGGTCGTGGGCAGTAAAGGGGAACAGTCCAACTGTGTTACGCGTCATGGCTTGGTTGTAATACAGAAGACATCGGTTTGTTTACGTAGGTGTCTCATAGCAAAAGATGACAGCGTGGGATGATAATATAAGCCAGACCATACATCTACTTTGATCATGTTCATTATCAATTCAGAAATGAACATACGCACCCCAGCAGCTGCTGAGTTTACTACACTGATTGTCCAACATTCCCTGGAACACAAAGATTACAGAGTATGGTTGGAGAAGTTGAAGACTTGTTGAGCTGCAATTCACACATAGACTTAATGAAGTATTTTTTGAAAAACCCTCGTTATACACGACGATATCGAATGGTTAATCCTTTTGGAGAAAACAACATTTGCACCTTAATGACAAAGCCAGTCGACCACAAACAAGCTACAAGGATTCACGTGTATGTGGATATCTTGCTGAGGCCTTCAAATTCACATGTATGAAGTTATATAAACTGTTTTTTTCTTCCGATTGTCGAATAGCTAATACAACCTAAATTCCGGACCCGATTGTTCACATGCCTGGAAATGAGCTTGAAAAATATGTCAGTCTTCAGTGATGGTATACAAGACAGAAAAGTTAATTTCAACATCTTCTGTTACATGGAAAGTGGAACTTCAAAACCGATGGATGTTGGTTAATGGTGGCAGAGTGATAATGGGCACACACATGACTTGTTCAGTCAAAATAAAATGTCACGTCTAACAACTACATCAAAATCCTGGTTCGGAACGTTATTTTCAGCAAACTAGGCTCGTCAATAAGGGGGACAGTGTATCGAAAGTGTCTTAGGCTACTGTAGGAAAAAGCTATTGGAAAGCGTGTTCATTTGAAACGACGACAGTAATGAATAATTTTTTCGTAAACTACTAAGCGATTAAAAGAAAACCTATGGTACTGCCTTGCACAAAGTATCGAAAATTTCATCCGCAAACTGTTAGTTAAATGAAGCAATTACTATTTCTGTCTTCTGACCAGTTTGATTATTAAATGCAAATAGTACATAGAATGCTGAAGATATATAGCCGCAGGTAAGTCTTAAGAGATTCCTCTTTTTAGAGCATATAACTGATGTGTCTGTAATAAATGGTTTGATATGCTTGGGATGGACGGTGTGCATTGTTTTGGGGAATAACAAAAGCACAGTTGTATTATGAAGTGGTTGAACTAACGTCATCCACCTTTAAGTACCTAGTGATATATAACCTGTCCGAAGTACAAACCAACATATATCGACTATACGTGTGCTCAACACCATTGCTGTGCTTTGTTATTTTCGTGCACATAACTTCTTTATTCAAACATGTTGACCGAAGTTTGTGTTTTTGTATGCCAATATTGGTAGAATTCATCGTGAATGGAACCGTCATGATTTCCTTGGGTTCGACAAGTCACTGTAACGATAACTTGGTGACAGGCCTCAGGTGCTAGGTCAGGAGTCGAATCAGTAATCATATGGTTCTGCTGTTGGGGTAGGTCACAGCAAGAGCTATGACAGTTCAATGCATCGAGCAAGGAATGTTTGAAGTATTGATCGTATATCCAGGAGTAGTGACAAATTAGTTGGACAGAAACAAAATCAACTGCAGAGTTCATGGTTGCTTTCGTGTTAACCAAGAGGTAAAAATAGGAGCAGAGCACTGCACTAAAGTTTCTGTTACGCCATGATTACAGAACACCGGAAGTTCACAGCACATTTCGCATTTTCGTTTATGTTTCAAAATCTGTTTTTTCAGACACGCTGCGTTTTAATTTCTCGTCAAATAAGAATGCTGAACCGGGCGATAAATTACTGTAGCCGTTTCAAATGCATCCACGTTTAAGCTGGTGGTTAATGACTCCCATATTGTTCTTCGGATGTACCTTTTCTCAGTGTCTTAGTGCAAAACCTCAATAGCTCGGTCTTACAAACGAATATTGACAGGTTTCTTTTGTACTTGAGGTATGTTCATCACAAAACAAGCCAGGGTTCACTTTTATTGTACGGCTTGGATTCTTTTCAGACTGAGATGCAGGTTGTAGATTATACTTTACTTTATGATTCACTTTCTGGAGGAGCTCAATCGACTACTATTTTATCCTTAGTAGTTTATGATTTCGACTGTTAATTTCAACAATCTTGATCATTGCTGTAGATGTTAATCTTCATAGCTGTAACTAGTGTTAATTGAACTTCAGATGGGTTGAAAAATTGACTCCTAAGAGGTAAACAAATTCAGTACCCTGTTTCATTTGGTCCTCATATCGTCTACGAACAACTGAGTGAGAGTTTGAGTTTGCAGCTCAAAGATTGCTTATCAGAAGTGTTTTTTTTTTTCAATATCAGGTAAGTCAAAAATAGGTTGGAATTAGTGGAGTCAGAGGTTAAAAGTTATCATCCTGCTGCTTTCTCATTGCTGAACAACACATTTACAATCCACGGCAACTCTCATAAAATAAAATGGCAGTATACTACTCACACTCTGTAAACCATCGTGAACAAAAAAACCTCTTTCCGCTAGGCGACCGTGGTCAGTAATCAAATGATTATCACTATGTTATATTGTAGTATTCGTCTGATAAATACAAACAGTGTTATCACGAAACTTCACTGAGTACGTTCAAGTTAAAATGATCATGAAATAACTGTATGATTTACTGCTGTACATTTGTGATTCAAGATCCTTCTACTTAGTTACAAACCCATAATAATGTTGTTGTAACCACTGAAAATTAAGTATGACAACATAAGCTCTGCACTTAATATGTAGACAAGCTTCAAGTGTGTTGTATAAATAGTGTGTGGTTTTACACATCGTCGACTGTCTCTTTTTCACCGTCACTATAACCGACACAGATGAATGCCGAATGAACCTGTTGGACAAACTACATGCACGAAGTAGGCGCACTATAAATAATAACAGCTTACAGTTTCTGTCGTTTTCCCCAGATGCATAAGCTGTTTGTGAAACTCGAATCGCAATCACCTCCGTTCCTATCGGATGAAGGCAAGTAACTTGTACTCGTTCAACCAGCTCGCCAACTCTTGTTACATAAACTGAACCCAGCTCACTTTTCATTGCGATTTTCTTATTCAAGCACAATTCTGAGCCAGCTGTTTCTTGAAAGAAGCCAACAACTAGTCATCAGCGTGTCTAGTGTGTTGCTGTTCATATTGTAGGTTCAATTGGTTCAAAATTTGTATTTTCTAAACACTGGACCCAGTAACACGCTATTCACTGTACATACGGTAAACTCTTCCTTTATGGGTTTCCCCGCTAATGTTTCTGTTACCTTAGGCCAAACTTGCTACGGATAAAAGGAGATTACGTGAAATGAGTAAACTTAAGATTTACTGCTAGTCGAATGGGTCTAGTCACAAGACAAATATCCCATGCGTGGTACACCGGAAAGGAAGCCTATAAACAACACTGTAGACTAAGTGATGGTATACGTCCTATCTTCAAAACATTTGGCAGCTGCATGACCCGTAACCTCGAATTAGCGTATTAGTTGGTTTGGTCGTCGAATTTTATCACGGCTATTTTTCGCATTTGTACATAAGTCAGTTCAACTGAGATCTGTTCAGTCCATAGCGTATATGTTGTATGCCATAAAAACGGTTCGTTCCAGCTTAGTCACCGCGGATGATAGTATCCAAAGCTAAATGGTCACACTGCGTTGTCGCGGGATGCATATAGCGGCGTGCATTTTATCAACAGGAAAATAGAGCTGAGCTTAGGAACAGACAGACAAAACCAAAGTAAACACAATGCTTACACACAAAGATTAAGATTACGACATTTAAGTTTAACCACGATGATTCATCACAAATTACGTGATGTATCCAAATATTCATTGTTAGGGCAGTGTTATGCTTTAATTAGTTCCGATGACCTAATCTTTGTTACAGGGTATTATCAGTATCATAGGCATTATCCAACGAATTCGTCTTAGAAACATACAGTTAACTGCACATAGTTTGTTGCTGATCTTTTTCAATTTGGTTTATGTGCACAGTCATGTTTGTAAGGTGACACTGGATTAAAACCACCCGGAGATATCAGAATCTTCAAATCATGTGGTTTCTATCAGCGGTATGTAGAAGGGGATTTCGCTGATCGTAGCAGACGCATTCCTATAGATCTCCTAGTTAGCCTCTTGCTATTAACTTACGGAATTTTTCTACTTGAAATGTATGATTTGATGGGATGCGTACGAATAAAATTATTCCCTACTTCAAAGAACTCAATAGCAAAAACCAACATTTTCCTACCACACAATGTTCCACAGAGCGTAGCTTCGATTTTAAGTTGGTTCTTACGTGCACTTGTTTATGCAAATAACCCAAAACGGATTAAGCTATCGTTTGCTTCCCCGATCTGATTGGTTAGTTCAAAAATAATCGTTCCCAAACTCCCGGCCACAACATGGTTTCGCTAGTCTTACTAGCTGATTTGCATGATTCGCTTAGTGTTCGCATGCACACGCGCAATCGAAAGGACGTAGGCAGAAAATCCTAAGTCGAAATTCTTTACAAGTCCATCGCTCGAGCACTGCAATCACTTAACTAGAGACGAGTTTAAATTTGATCCTATCGATTTTCACGTCATTCGCTAGGCTGAGCCTTACTGATTAGATAAATACATTTCAGCTTTCTCTGTCAGAGACGTTATTTTGGTCTTTTAGCATACAGAGGTTAATTCTACAAAAGTACTTCATTCCAACGAACCAACTCAACTGGGTTCTCGATTGAAACGCAAAGTTAACGCTAACTGTCAGACGCGGTGACATCACCTCGCACAACTCATTCGTCTATGTCTGGATGGGGTAATCCACATGCCTTATAAAAATATTGGTAACCATCCGTTGCAATTCCCATAATTCATGAGTTCTCCGCCAAGTTCACTCCGAAAAGAAACACTAAACTTTAGCTTCACCAGTGCCTGGACTCAGCAGCTGTGTATACCGTTGCCCGGATCTGCAGTAAAACTTTTCCCAGTCAGTTTTTCAGCGAACTACGTTTTCCATTCTCAAAATAGGCATGCTAGGATGACCAAATCTAAACGGGCAGTTTGAACATTATTTGCAAACGAGTGTGTTTGAAACGCTGGGGGTATACCTTCACAGTAATGCTCATTAAACCCCTTCTGACTTCGTAAGTAGAACAGTTGATCCCCTTCCGACTCCAGTTCCTGACCGAGTGGTTGAGCTCTATGAACTTCGGGAAAACACTGCATGAGTAGGTAGTTTCGATCGAATTAAATCATTTTAATGACCTTCTGGAGAAAGAGACAGCGGTGATCTACACCAGCTAGTCACTGAAGTAGTTGAGTAATATACCCTGGGCTTGGTCAAGCAGTCATGCTATAAGGTAAATCATCCGCTGGTTGATCTGCCTACGATTACAACTGACTCTGACGAATTATCGTGATAAAATATGCAGTTCGTTCATCGACGTGGTTCGGTTAGACGAACTGCGACGGTTGCGTTTATATGCGGGAACTGCAAATGGTTGGACACCGTAAGTATAAGTGATACTCGTCATTTGGATCCAGTTAGGTTTCTTCAAAATACCAGTCAACACATTCACATCAGAAGAACATGGACTGGAGATTAAAATCCAGTCACCATAAGGACAGGTGCTAGTGATAAGCTACAGCAGTAATAAGAAACTCGCGTCCAGTGCTATTTTTCGAAAACGTCTGGCTGAAAAATCTATCTGAAAGTGTAAGTCCCTGAAAGGTCGATGAAAGTTTCTAATTCTTTATAGAAAAACTAAAAATTGGTACAGTCATTATGGTGAAGTACAAGGGTACTTAAGCTTTACAACCAAATCTCCGGAACTATACAGATAGTAGAACGTCATACACCAGTTCGTACTTCTCACTACAACCATTACACAAGTGCCCATTTAAGACAATTACAAACAAAAATAATTTTTAAAATACTTACCATGAGAGGGTGAGTAACTTGTGAAACCAATACATCCGGAGTTGAAGAGGGAAAAATACTTGTGAAATAAAAACCGACGGAAACTAAGGTGCATTTTAGACCACCAGCTCAGTATGTGGTACCGTAAACTGGACTATAAGGTATCTACACTTTCCAGCCGATTTCATGCATATATCCACCTCTAAATTTAATGGTCAGACAGTTGATAGACGGTCAGCTCACCAGGCCATCGACTGAAGCAACAACTTATGCAGAACACGCGTTGGATGGCTTACAGAGAGTCACAGATAAGATAATGAACCTTGTTTAATAGGCTACTGTTACTCCGGTACCAGTGATTAATAGAGGTATCGGTTCATATACATTGGGTTTTGCGTAGTCAATCAGTTTGCCAGTAAATTTGACTAGTGATGCTACGGGATTCTGTTTAGAGTTGATTTCACCAACACCTGAGATGGCGAAGAAGAAAATCGTGTGAAAATTGATCGACTTGGTAAGTTTCTAAGGCTTCAGATCTGTAGGACATGTCAGGGTATTGGATTCCATAAATATGGGGGACTGTGTGATACGTTCGATTTCTTTCTAGTCAATGAGTGGTTGGGTCGTGGTAACACAATGTATCACACACTCTCGATTAAGGAGTGAAACTGAACATGATATTCATTGAATGTCGTTTGGAAATGCAGTAGTCTAACAAAACATAGACGATGAATGCATGCGATAAGTGAATCGGTATGCACACGTTCAATATGGTCCGTGAATTACACGTAATCAACCCAATTAAGTTGTGAAATCAACAGTCGAGAAAGGCTGTCTACATCAAACTCCCCTTCAGAAGTGTTAGTCTGATGAACATCTTTGCATAATACAGCAAAGATTTTCTTGCTCTCACAAACGACTACCCCCAGTCAAAAAACAAATCCCTACATCTTCTACCAGCCATTGTATTTGTCAGTTTCCCTGCAGTTGCAGAGACATACATTGGTAGAACAGAAAGAATGCTTAAAACCAGGGCCAAGGAGGACATCTCAAATTGGTTGAGACTTGCACTGACTCACTCGCCAATGAGTGACACTCAGCGAGGACGAAACGCCGTTTCATCCATTACAAGACACTTATCGACCACAGTTCACAGTGTCGATATCGCATCTTCGTTTAAGGCCTTGATTAACGCTCACTGTTCAAAGATTCTTAAGTATTTCGAGATAGTCGACACCCGGTTCTGTGTGCACAAAAACAGCTGACTGTCAACCTTTGTTTACTGTGATCACTAATCACGATCCAGCCCAATTTGTACTTTTAATCGTTCAATTTGTCTTGTTTTTTGTTTTCAAGCCAGTCACACGTATACGACTGATGAGTGTGCGAAATGAATTCAAACTATAACTTGTATCTTCCGACTATTCCAGTCGAATGGCTCAAAGGGACTCAATGTTTTGAACCGAGATAAATAACAAATTGTACAGCGCTAAAGAGGACTATTTAAGGTAAAAGAAAACACTTTAACTATGGTCTATTTCGGAATCACTAGTTGGATTAGATACAAAAATTTGGATTCCATGCAACGGTTATCACAAGCCGAGTAGCAAGAGTGCAACTAAAATGATACTATTTGTGGTGACAGTAAAACCTGGTCCCATTTAAGAACCGGGTAACTCAAAGGGAATCAACGAAGTATGCAAGCGACATTTAGTCTAATTTGAGGCTCGTGGTGCAATGGTCAAAAAGCTTGCATCACTGCAGTATAAACCGGAGTTCAAATCCATGCTGTGGTAATGATGTCATACGGGGTGGCTTCAACAAAGGTGGAGCTGAAATCTTGTGTGAGTTTCTGAGACAGGCTGACTGGAAAACCTAAGTTAGTGTGGAAACTGTGGTCAAATGTGAGTTATGTTCGACTTGAAATTGACCAACTCCCCAATTACTCATCAGTAAAACTGACCTAGTCAGTTCTTTTGGAGAATAAATGGAGATGATTGGTTAAACAATATTGTATAACAGTTGTTGTGTGTATAAACCTTGAATCACACAAGGAAAATATGAAGCGATCATAATTGGACAAAGATTTAACCCACAATTTGATATTCCCGCCTAAACGATCTCGTGATTTGCCTGTGACTACTGCTCAGTTTGCATGGGTTGGGAGAAGAGTCGTTACAACCGTCAGTAAACGACAGTAGACGTCATCAGGTATGAATTTGTTTTATTTAGATGCTTACTTAAGTGGAACCAGCGTGAAAAGAAACGGTGCCATACAATGAAAGTCCTTCGTATTACGCAAGCTAACGTTAACTGAAGCGTCAATTGGTTTGTAATCTGACGGACTAAAGTGATTCCTGTCGTGGAGGTACCGCAGTTATAAGATCAGCGTCACAAAAAAGGCAATATCATTCAAGAGTGTAGACAGCGCTCCATTTAATTATCTTATATTGATTAATCATAACCTTGCCTCCCCTCACCACCACCACCATTACAAACTTTGCTGTAAATGAAACGACGGATGAAGACTGGTGTTATGGTACGCAGTTAACCACCTGCCGACCAATGAATTTCTAACAGTCTACAGTCAGGATTGGGTACGGTTGTCCATTTTTGAAGCATGTCCAGTCGGTCGCAACAGACGACCAATCATCTCAGGGGATGACCGGCGTTTTGTGGTTGAATCCTTACCTTGTTACTCATCTGATCGCCGTTACGGCCTCAGTGGTCGCGATTCAGTAGAATGTACAAGGTAGCCGATAGCGAAATGCTGACTCTATGTCAATCGCAACATTGCTTGAAACTTAACTCCATTGGTGGGAAACTTGATTTTTCTTCATGGAGAACTTAGCCTAACTAGACAACCTAACTGATAAGTGGTATAATGCTTATTCTTGGCTCAGCCAGCATAATGCACATGCACGTTTGCGACGGATCACAGTACGTCACTGGGTAGCTCCCTGGTCAGATTGCATTTGTCTCATTGTTTGTCCCAAATTGATGTTTTAAGTTGACAAGCTGGTGATAATTGTGCATCGTGTGTTGCAGTCAAGCTGAACAGGTTTGGACAAGCTTTATTTTGGATGTGTACTGTGATTTCCTATTACACGACCAACGTCTCAACACAGAAGTATTAGTGTAAAATCCCAGTGCGGTGCCTAACTCGGCAGCCGTCATAATGATTGCACTACGTTCTTTGCAAACTGCCAGTTTGACCGCAGCCCATCTTCGTCAAATGTTGCACGAAACAGACCGAATTTTGCTCGATGTGCTTCAGACCGATAATTTGAAACAGCATTCCTGAACGACCGAAACACGACAAATCACATTAAACCTTCGCTGGGTAGGCAACGCGACTGCAATAAATTAAGGTTCCATGCTCCAGTTTCGTTCTCATTAGAACTTGTCAGTAGTGCATGTCCTCGCTACAGCCGGGACTAGAACTCCTGCCACGCTTTAATGAAACAAACGTGTTGACCGTTGCGCCATTGACCTCACATTAGGCACGACCGAATTATCATATGTGAACGCTCAACCATTTTCGCTTGTGACAGCTGCGATCAACTGTGGATGATGTTCAATCTATATGAAAACCAAGATCCCTTACTACTCATCAGATATCAAAGTTCGTTATGTGATGTTCTGCCTGTCAGCCTTCCGAAAGTATGCATGATTTCAGGGAAAACAATGGATCAATTACGACACCGTTTTAAAGCAAACCTTTGGACTGTAATCTGGTGGGGTACCCCGACCTACTGCAACTCATGCGTAAACATTATGCTTGTTGAATCAAAGATAAACACTAGACCTAGTAACTTCGTTTGGCGGAGTCACAGCATACTTATGTAGATCCAGCAGGGTTAGGTAAAATGTTTCCACTCGTCGGCCTTTTCGAACCGGAAAGTCTTTTACCTTGATTGGTAGACTGTTTTGGAGAACTGACTCAACCTTTTTTGTACGGGAGCGGCTTAAAAATAGGGTTATATTACATCCCTGTGTATAATGCCACAGTAAGGTGGGCGTTGCGCAAAGACTGTGCACGTATTGTGAACTATACTGAACCGGGTAATGCATGTTGTATGTTGCCACCCAAATGCCAGTGGCTTGATGTTTTTCTTGTAGAAGTCTTGTCAACCGGTTTTATTTAAATGTGTTAGCGGTGTGTGGCACATCAAATACGTTAACCAACGAATATTTAGGAAAAAACATAGTTTAAAATTTTCCAGCGTTGTTTGGTAGCCATGCAGATGCTCCATCGTGAAAGTGTACAGGCTGACGATCATTTGTAATGGTAGATCCAGTCAGGACACGTTGATTCGCGGTGTAAACATGTAGCTCTAACAACCAATTATTTCTTTCTAACGCAGGTAATACCAGCAAACGTAATAATGACATCCATGAAACACATTCGGGCAACACACGATTTGACATATAAGGGAAAGAGTGAACGTTCTATTGTAGGAAACAGAGTAAGGGCTAGTTCTTGGTGTTTAAGATTCGCTGGTATCAAAGGGCTCCTATTCGTCAACCATAATGGTTATCGTTGGCATAATTGCCCGCTAACTTACGAGCATTGTGGGCTACAAGAGATAGTTTACTATCGAAGACCAACCGTCAGTTGACGACTTGGCCATCTAAAAGGTGCCGACGTTTTGCATCTCAGTGAGTACCACGGTTCAATGTTACTTACGTGAGTCGGGCAGTAGAACGCGACCTTTCACACAATAAGAAATACCAATTTGCTCAGTTCAACTCTGGAAGAACACAGTTGTAGTACAATCGTATTCGATCATTACCATATTTCATTTAACCAAAAGCCCAGGTGGTACATGCACAAAACTTCGATGTTCACAGACTATGTGTTCATTCTTGTTACATTCTTCCAACGCCAGATTGCAAACAGCAAAATACTATCACTTGAGTCCCAACTCAAATAAACCCGTGACCATTCGGTTCGGTTTAACGGCTCTAGCGGTGAGCGTTGAAACACGATACAATGCCAGATCGATCGCGGTTAATCTTCAAGTTCGCACCACGTCGGTTCATCAGTTAGATTAACTCACTCGCACCTAGGTCTAACCAAAGTGATCTACTTTGTGGACATACAAGCACTCATACGACTCACTCTGACGTACGGTTGTACTCTTCTACAATGAAATAACTAATACAAATCACAGCCCGACTCACAATTAATACAGCAATCTCCACTGTAACCGATGGTATAAACCTTTGTAATCGATTTATTTATTATTATTGTGGTCGAACTTAAAGGAACTCGGCCGCACAGATAAAACTGCGGTAGATAGTAGAAAATATAGTCCAGAACAGCGAAATCAATGGTTGCGGACCCAGTCTCGATGGCTGGATCTCGCCATGTACATTTTCCCACGAGACGTACGTGAGCTCAATCGTTGTGGCTGTGTTTATGCAAGCCAGTCGATCGATGACACGATACGAAACAGGTCCACCGCAGCCATGTTGTTTTGACTTAGAAGATAGCTGGCGTAATCTGCAACCCAGAAAATATGAAGTCATGTCATAATTAAACAATATTATTGTTTTTCCAAGTCTTGTATGATGCTTTGCCCATCAGATCAGTTGCGGCCAGCTTCTGCCCTAGCAGGATCAGTGATCAAACCATAGATAGAGTAAATTCATGTCAGATAGAAATATACTGACTTCAGAGTTTAAGGTTACTGGGTGGTGGAACATCGTTAGATAATAATGCTGTAGACTAGGAATTGGTCAATATAACCGATGATTTTTGTGTTCCACCATCTTGTCCGGGGCGCTTTCTTTGTCATGTGTGAGTTCTCCTAGATCCGGTAAACGTGATATTTTGTATTCAGGTCATTATACCGACAAAGAGCTGCATCATCGGTTAACAGGATGCCTTCCACTAATCTCGGTTGTTGGAATACTGCTGCATGGAACCACTGAGCAAAGTCCAGTTGATTTCGCTTTTGTTTACAGCAGCCGAGCAAAGTATTTGAACGGATAGAACCCTAGACAACACAATATGTGCTGGATCGACCGCCGACCTGTGGAAAGCCGCTGATCTAACTGACAAATAAATACTTGGAAAATCGACCGCGTAATCAACGTCACATTCTTTCTTTAACATATCTTCCGTTGTCACCCTTCTTGACGCAAATAATCGTTGTCTTGTACGTTAATTACCAGTTTTCAGCATTAATGTCACAGCTGCTGGCTTCCCCTACTCCGGATGGCGGTGCCTGAATTTATCGCATTTTCTTCACAAGCGCAAGCTTCCGTCAACTCTATCATTAGGCTACTTTTACCAATTGACCAACAAACAGAATTTAACACACCGTATGAAATTGTAACCTGGGGTTGGGACAGACCCTATCAGGTGCCAAAACATGCCGACAGATTGACAGTCGAAACTTACGTCAGCGACATGTCGTAATCTGCATCATGCTCCTAATTCTGGGCTGAATGAAGATAAACGTTCGGCCGGATCACTGCGACCCACCACATCAGCAAGGCCCCCTATCAAGCTGATCTGAACCCAAGGACACACAGCGTGCGAGTTTTCCTCTCTAGACCACCATACCGACTGGTCGCTGTCCCATTTGTCCATTTGCGCAATTAAATCTCATCGTAGCAAAAGGCCTGGCACTGTTTAACCCCACCCTGAAGCGTCGCTTACCCAGGACGGATGTGAAAACAAATGGCTTTTGACCTCGAGTCGTGGCCTGGATGCAACCGGTAACACAAGAACATATCCAAGATCCGAACAACAGCATGCGCGGAAAAGTCGGTGTAGTCATTGCCAGCAAATCTGAACAAATTTACGGAACCAATTCACATAGACAGCATTGTTCCGCGTTGTTCAACCGTGCTCAGGATATCGTGCCCACTCAGTTCACTCTATGGGTAACATTTGTGCCAGTGAGAAAACGACGGGGTCAAAGACTAGGGAGCGCTTGTGAAGGGTCATCTAGACGCCTGATAGTGAGAAGTGGGTGCATATGTGACAAGGTGGAACGAGGAGGAAAGGAAGTCCATGCGTTAGTCATGTCATGCTGCGTTGGCCATTTTGTAGATTACGTTACCAGTATATCGCGATCGGTATTCAATTTGACTGGACAGAAAGCATAAATTCTACGATTTTTTTTCAGGGAGAAGTGGCCAACTAGAAGGTTTTCTGGAATGCCATAGCTGCGAACAACTGCAGATGATGTATATGAAAATCGAAAACCCCTACTACTCGTCAGGAAATACTACTATCTAGAAAAGACCCTAATGGGAAAAATCTGGACTCCGACTAAATTCGAACCAGCGACAGAAACAACATGACCAAACGGGGCAAATACTCTACTATTTATTGTAAACGCTTGAACTGAACTGACATTTTTCTTAACAACTCCAACAGATGGATAGTGATATTAGTTTTAATTATGTATAACCTAGCTTCCTGATGAATCAGTAATTGAACTGAATGAAATACCTCCACTGTTTTAATGTTATAACCTATGTCCAGTTTCAGTGCTAAGATTCGGCTGCACGCGGTTTTGATCCGTTGTTTGATACTGTTACACAAAACAGTTGATGGATATGTCTATTGGAAATTTGGCCCCGTGAACAACAGGGTTGTCGTTCTTGCAAGAACGTTTACATTACATCTTTCCTACACCTACTGGGTGAAATTCGTAGCAGTCCAAAAACGTTGCTCATCAGTTTAGGTAAGAGCCTAGTTTGATTAACACCCATTCGCAAACTGTACTCAGTTGTTACACATAACGTGCTGAGCACTGCATACCGCCCAAAATGTTCCGTGTTCAGGCAGTCAAACGGCCCATAAGTGGGCATCAAAATCACCTACTTGTTTCACGATTTTCTTGTTAGCTAAAACTCCAGTGAGTCTCTCACTCTGTACACCACAGTAAGCAGTTTGTTATGTAATGTGTATCGTCCTGTTCTCCAGTTTACCAAAGTGTTCTGTCGACAAGTGGAGTCCGTTAGAGTATGTATCAACCCTTGGTTCATGTTATGGTAGAAACCCTACAAAAATTATCTCAATATGCAAATCATTTGAAGACCACTGCATTGCGTTGGACATGTGTCAAAAACACGGCCAGAAAATCAACCAAATAATGCAACGGGAATGAGATCTGGAGTCAAAGCGGATAATCTGAAAATGACAGGACCCTCGAATAGCTATTAAATTGTCATGACCCTATCTTTGCTCACACACACAAGTAGACGGAAAAAGTGTATTAAAACTGACTGATATGAATGACCAGCAGGAGTTACAATTACAGTTGAGACAAGATAACTCATGTATACCAAGAGCCCTGTAAAAAAAACTCAAAAAATGTTAAACGCCAATCTTTGGTCAAGTTTTCATCAGTGTGAACATAAAGTGTGCGGTTAGAGAAAAGAGTAGTGCAAATCCAACTGTGAAACACCTTGATAATAAGTTGGAATTCAGCATGTGAGCAGAAAAACCAACTCAGAATGCTAACCACAGACTAGCTTCTAGTAAATAATAAATGCCCCTCACGAGGAATCAATTGATTGTCCTCTCTATTTGTAAAAGTCCAGTAACGTTATTCGGTAATGTACAGAATTAGTGAGCCCAGGTTGCTCGGAATCCAAGCTTATTTATTAAAATTACTGTATGAGTAAATTAGCTTAGCAAGCATATGAGAACACAAAAACCAGTGAAATGGCCCAAAGCAACGTGCATACATGGTCTATTGTAATAGGAACAGTGCTAACAAAAAAACTTGACATTTTGGCAGTTACACTGGTAATAACCACAGGAAAGTAGGACACACGTGACTAGGTCAAGTAAACAGGCTTTGTTCATATCGAATTCATTTGTCATAGGTCGATTTTTGCGCTCACCAGTCTAAATAAATTTCCTGTTTTGCGTAGATAACAGGTGCTTCAGAACATTGCTTATTTCCATTATCTTTTTATCCTTAAAATCAGTTTGACCACGAAAAGATTACGGTCCTTCTCATAAAATACTTGGAAAAAAAACCCTTAACATATTTTTAACAATCCTGAGTTCATAATTCCTTCTATACACCACGATTATAATTCCCTCAACTTATAGAAAGCGTTACCTTCAAAAAGGAGATAACAGTGTCAAACAATTCGATGAGTACACTAAATTGATTTGACACCGAATATGAGAACAACAAAGCAGGTGTGCACTATTTGCCTGCTTGTTTGTGTTTGATAACAATACATATGCCTTTATTTAAACTGTCAGACCGGGACACAACTGATGCGGAGAAGGAGAGTAAATCAGCAGAAGAGGAATAAATTATTCACCATTTCCCTTGTTATAAATATCAAATGTGATTTAGAAAATCCATCTGACTTTTCAGAAACTAAGACGTAAATGATGAACAGGAAATGGCACAGTTGTTCTGTGTTATTGGACATTACGATGGCCTTGCGACTGGACTACAGAAAGCAAATTGACACTAACCCGACAGTATGGCGTAAATATTGAACAAGTCGACTTCTCTGCTAAACTGTGTTCATAACAATAATTAAGATATCTGATTACTATGGGCCGAAAATTAAACTTTCCAAATGTCTACCAATTATTCGGTTACTTGCTTGCCCCCAAATGCGGCTTTGTATTTCTACAAACCGCTAATCATTGAAAAGTACACTTGAACAGCTTCCTAATTAAAAATCCAAGGGTGTTTTTTTCACATAAAAGGTTGGGACGTTACAGATGAACCAAAGAATTTAATAACACTATGCTATATAAACCAAACGTTTTCATTAACTCAGATCAAACCTACTGATCACATAACGGACAGACCGGTGATCGGCTTGAATTATTGTCAAGTCAGGAAAACCATGACCGTTGTACGGGGGTTGAGCCATTGTATACTGGCCTTTAAGTACTGATTATGCAATAAGCTGGTTATTCATGTATATGTAGGCGGTCGTAGTTAGAGTAACATTATAGTTGAAGAAGTGGGTTTGGCAGTCCTCTAACATCTGTTTTACCCAGTACATTGTATCTTCTTGGCTTCAGCGGACAACAATTTGGTTGTTCTTGCCCTCAACTTTCTTAAGTTAACGCCAGCTCCCTGGAAAACTTCACATTGGTGTTGCCTATGTAATCTTCAATGGATATTCTGGATCGTTTGACACTTTTAAACTCAGCATCGCAGTAGACTGTCATTATGCCATGTTAACTATTACGAAATACTTCTCAAATCTCGGTAGATGAACAGTTGATCAATACACCCCGTTAAACAGTTATCAGTGTGGATGATGAATGAAACATTATGCCAGTCAACTCATTTAAAATCTGAGTACAGTAGACATGAAAGCTATCTATCGTGCTGATATGCCCAATACATGGATGAAAAGTGACAACTCAATGATTAATGAAAGAATGTGCAAGATAATTTGAAAAGTTACAAGACGAAAAATGTGGACTGTATGGGTGTACTATTGAACTGTGGAAAAATAACAGAAGAAACGTACGACACAACCTTACGGACAGCTCAGTCAATATGCTGTGCTCATGAATTTTACATATCAGTGAGATATTATAGACCAAATAGTATTCTATTCGTAATGAAACAATGTTGGTCGGCTTTATTATGGTGTATGAACATCAGAAATACAACAAACCAATAGGTAAATATAACTAATGACGTTACAGTCAAAATTACTTGTCTGGACGATAAACCAATCGTGTGAGCGTAAACTTTTCTCTGATTGGTTGTTGGAACTGGTGTTGTTTAGCAATGTCCTGTTAAACTCTTCAAAACACTCGATTAGCTTAGGTCTATGAGAAAATTTGTCAGAAATATCCTAGTAATGCAGGTCGGTATTTGTGGATCGTGTTTAAGGCAATCATCGACTTTTGTTATCTTCTGTTTCTTCATCTACAAAACAACGGAAACACTACTACAGTCAGCTAATCGAATTCACTTGTATACAACCATTTGTTCCGCAACTATTAACAATACCGTCGACCAGAAATTTTGTGAGATGTCCGAACAAGGTGAATTCCGTCTGCCTTCAGAAAATTTTACTAATTCCACCATGACTTTTGGTTCCGATTCTCGACTTAATTGGACCAGATCCTTTTTGACGGAACAATTTTGGACTAAAGAGCTCGTCAGCATGCAAAGACTTGCAGGTTTGTACTTGATAGCTTATCGAGTTTTACTAAATCTTCCTGCAACTATTGCCTGTTTAATTTATGGACCGTTATCAAATCGGATAGGACGAAAATGGATTATGCTTATCCCATGTTTCGGGGCTGTTGTTGCTTGCGTTTGGTTCGGTTGCAGCCTCATTCCCTTGATACGTCCCATCCCTGAGGCTGCCGTGTTTGTTCTGATGGGCGCACTTTTCTACGGTCTGTGTGGTAAGAGTAATGCAATGAGCATGGGAGCCAACAGTTACATAACAGACCTGAGCAGCACCGAAGAGCGCACCAAGTTGCTTGGTCGTTTACTGGGAGTAAATTGCTTCGGATTGTGCATTGGTTCTGGTTTACTGGCTGTATTCTATCGATATAAAGGATTCCCCGAGGTACTGATTTTTGCGGCAAGCAGCAATATTTTTGTCATGTTAACACTTATTTTCTGTGTGGGTGACTCGCGTGAAGTAACTACACAACCTATCTTGAACGCTCCAAAATCGAAACCAAACATTTTTGAGATGCAACCTACCTCGGGAACGGACAACTGCGACCATGCAGAGGATGAAACGCCAAGTCAACCCTCGAACAAATGTAGTTCAAGATTATTCAGATCAGCCAAACATTCATACGATTTTCTTTTCAAACAAAGATTGGGCAACTTACGCGCAGTCCTACTTGTACTCATGGGGTCAGTTCTATTCAATCAGATGACGAAATCTGGCGAACAGGATGCCATCCTTTTGTTCGTGACCAATAAACCTTTCCACTGGACCGCAGAAATTTATGGATATTATCTAACAGTTTACTATGGTTGTATGGCCACATTGTTAACCTTGATCTTGCCGTTAATCGAAACTTGGTTCAAACCATATGATACCACATTAATTGTAATCGGTTTGGCATTTAAGACAGCTCGCCTACTCACTATGGGCTTAACAAACAGCACGATTTTATTATTCATCTCGGCCGTCGGTGGCTCTGCTGCCGGATTCATCAGTTCCGGAACTAGATCACTGGTAAGCAAGTTGGTTCACGGTGATGATGTGGGAGCCAGTTTTGCATTAATTTCTTGTATGGAATCGCTGGCCAATTTGTTCGGTGGCAGTTTGTTCACTGGGATCTACAATGCGACAATCACCGTATTTCCTGGTACAGTGTTCCTAATGGACTCAGTTCTTCATGCTGCCATGTTAGGCGCATTTATCTGGATTCGAGTGGTAAGCTCACAGATTGATGCTCAAGTGACTGTTGTGAAAAGTTAGCATCCAGTATCAGAAGAGGGCAAAACTTCCTTCCTAGCATCGCCCCCAACAAAACTTTTAACATCTGCCACAATAACACCCGTCAATTCATTTGAATAAAAACGCCTCCCAATTTTCCGAAGATGCATTTTCAAATCTGGAAAGAACCCAGATGACGAACATTATAAATACATCCTAACTGTGGTTTTGTGTCCAATTTGTTTCCACATAAGATTTAACTAACATGTTATGTTCATTCGGATTGTTTCTTGATATAACTCATTTCCCACTGTATCACAGCATGAAAAAAATACTGTTGGAGAATGAGAGGGTGAAAAAAGGTGTTACAATGTGTCCCATTAGTTAAAGCTTGAGTGACGCTCAGAAAAAAATCAAGAACACGGTAGTTGATATGCCAATTTTCCCAGTGATAGGAAGATGTTAGTTTCATTTTGTTCAGATCGATACTTCGAATATTATAACTCTTATGTCAAGGTCATGGAAGCCAAAATTTGATTAAAGTAGTTAAGTTTTGACCTTGTTAAATCTTTGTTCACGAACCTTTTGTGTCGTAAGCTTAACAGTATGTTTGCCGACACACTTCCAAACTCGGCTCAGTTAAATATGCATTATCAAGAAGGATTTAACTGTGTCAAATCACCCCCGTGTTTAAGGAAGATATCTTAGTTTTGTGATAGATAACAGTTTAAAGTAGTACCTACCAGAAGCAGTAAACTCACTGCTAGCTCCAGTAATTTCTCTATTTAATCACAGTTTTTGAAAGATAAATCTACTGTTAAGGGATACATTTTGCAAGAACATTTGAATGCACCATGTAAAAGTGGCTCCTTTTTACCTGAAACGTCATTTTGTTTGAAACAAACAAACTTGACTCTTCTCACATTTGTATAGTGCATTGAGCGATCATCCAGACTATATTTGGAAGCTCTTATTCAAGTAACCAAGTGTTACATGTGTAAGTCCTTAGGTAAGTTCAATTTGCTGAAACCAAGTCATCATCGTTATCGCCACAAAAATAAACGGTGAACTCATATGTGCCCGCCGGTCTTTGAATAACCGCTCAAGTAAACCAAGTTATGAGTTAACTAGCCGTGTGTTGAAGTTAGGAAGAGCGTCGGTCGATTTTGTCGAATGGAGGATACCAGTCAAAAACAACTCTAATTCAACTTGTCGACTTCGAAGACCAGTGACTAATGTCAACAAAGAGATCGCTGGTGATTTAAGTCGTCCGGAGAGTTGGCACAGATGCTATAATGTGTACCAATCTTGTCTGTAAATAATATGTCTCACATGACTGCCTTTTCTCTAAACGAATCTGAACGGGAGAAAGACAACCTTCTGCACAGGATTTGCGATATCTCAAATACGTATTGCGCAATGTATCTCATGGTTGGAAAACAATATTCCAAATCTAAAGGGCTTGGGGGTAAATTCATTTCCGAGTGCTTCTTCATTATAAAAACAGGTTCAGTAGGATTTTTGTTCGTATTCCATTGGACGTTGAAAAATATATAATACTAAACGATAAATGCACCCGTTGTGTTCAACGTGTTCAAAGTAAGAAACGCTAAAGCTTTCAAATAAGGTTTGTTGTTTTGATCAATGTGGTTTCCAGAATCCACTGACCGGTGTTTAGCCACCTCTCAGTTTGTGACGAAAACAGCTTACAATCGGCTCATTAATAAGCACATGTTCAAACAGGCATGGAATTGCAATACTAAAGTCTTTTTTAACAGCCTAACCTTTCCGGTCTTACATGTGTACAACGAGATTGAGATCTGGTGATCGAAGTGGCCCGTACAACACTTTTTGATACCATCATTGCAGGCCACGCTGGCCGGTTCGTGAAGAAGTTAAGAGTGGCGTCATATGGATCACGACAGTGGCTTTTTACTGCCCCCGTCCGTTAACACTGTGATACAACATGGGCACACGGCGGACATTCCGATATCATGACGTTTTCTGTTCGCAGTTCGGATCTACTCTGAGAAACATTAAATCAGAATAATAATGGAGCTGGTGTAAACGACTTTACCTTGAATAACCACTGTTCACGTCGGTTACATCAATAACTATTGGTTCTTCGCCCGCTTTCCCATTGATGTTCTTGACTACAAAGGAAATTAATGTATATACAAATACTTTGGCACCAGAAATGTTTAAGAATTAAGAATTCGTCGGATTATGCACTCAAACTACGTCCATTTTTGTTGTCACTCTGCGTGATATGTTTTTGTGATCGTCCGACAAAACAGACTTCCAGCCTCAGCATAAAGCGTACGTTTAACGTAGAGACATTTAACGGAGTCCAGACTTTGAAAGTCAGAAATACTAGTCTGACTATCGAGCTGTGACCTATTACACAGTAGAATGGATGACGCAAAGTATACTAGACAGATTTCACTGAGTCACTACTGCAAACTGTAAGTGAAAACACGATCATATAAGCTGCCTTCAGCTAGAGCCACGTTTTGTTGATAAGCCTGCCGTGAGAGGATTGCTCGGCTCTCTGATTAAACTGAACATAGAAAAATATATACAGTTGTTATAAGTTGAACACTACCTCCTGTTTGGTCGCAGCCTTCGCATCCAACTACGAAGTCCTCATCGCACGGTTATCCATTAAAGTTAACAGATAGGAACTGTGCTTGCTATCAAGGCAAACGGGCAATCTTAGCATTAAGCACAAGTACAACTGGTTTAGCGTCTGGATATTTTAAATCGGTCGTGCCTAGTGTGAGGTCATATGCACTGTGGTCAACATTCTGGCGTAATAAATGAGTTCTAATTCCCACTGTGTCAAGGATATGCACTATTGACGAGCCCCAGGGGGGGGGGAACTAGGGTCTCGTGTTTCTTTGCAGATACGGCCAACTGAAAGACCCGTTTGAATGCGAAGGCTGCAATGAAATGTGAGCGATATGCAGCCTAAAATTAACTAAACCTTCGACTACTGTCCAGTAATATACACCACTGTCGGTCAGGCATTGTGGCTGTTACCATTTTTGAGTTAACCTTACATATGAGTCTTTCCTGTTAAGTTGACTACTAATGTTTCATATTAACTGCCCCAAAACAGCACGTTAGGCCAAATGTATCCGACTGCCAATGTATGGGGAGGGTCCATATATTAGTGGTTGTTCAAGGGATGATGGATTACTAATTAGTTTGTATTTTGGGTTTAAAAAGTTGATGTGCGCTTGTGATGCGGTCTGGGCAAGACCCCACTGACAAACCTCTACGAGCGAAGCCTAACACAGTACTCATACACCGTACATGCACATTAGAACGTCCTTGTTAAGGTTTATTGCATTTTCGTACTCATCGAGTATTCAAATCCCCACAGTGAACAAGGCAACCTGTTATCTTTATTGTTACCGTTTGCATCACTTTTGTTGAACTTTAGTCATTCACCATTTCTTATTCGACACGATGTCTGACTTTCATTCAAGGACTGATTGCTTAACGATCGGTGCCAAATGTACTCAAAAGCGCAGCGAATCAACTACGACGGATAGATATATTTCATGTTTCGTCCGTTACCGTCAGAGCACGGACCTATTTTGCGTATACAGCTGGATGTAAACGGTCAGAGGATTCATCAATTGAACTACAGAGGATATCGTAGATGATAACAAGGACTTCAAATTTCGTGTAACTGGACATTTGTAAACCGAATCAAGCGTCATTCACAACCGGAATGTCCACGAAGAAACACACTGCATCGCAGCGGTAGATTGTACACCAATTTCTTTATTTTAGTGAACACATTTACGGAATTGAACCTAACAGAGCGAACACAGCTAACCTGAAGAAACTACCAAACTGTAACAAAAGAATTCGGGGAACGTGTGTATGTCTGAACAGTATAGACTGAGTGAAAATTTTTCTTGAATTTTTGTCCCATACATAACGTAGAATCAGTCAGGATTCACGGCTATACGCAGTTTATCGTAACAGTTGTAGACCTCTTGATTCGAGCAGAACAAGACAGAATAATGAAGGTTTACTCGGATAAAACTGGTTGTTTACATAAATAAGTAGTGGTTAGCAAATTATACAATTTACAGCCAAGTGAACTCAGCGCACGGAATTTAATTGTCAGCATATATCAGTCAATAATGCAGTAGCGCAAGCAATTCAATGAAGCGATACAAAATAAACAGAAAGAGAACAGTTCAAACGAGAGTTCGTAGTACCAATTCAGAGTATGTTACGTGTAGCAATGTGGGAAATGTTCAACCAGTTTTTAATGTAATCAACAAATGGAGATGAGTATGAAAGACCTACAGTACGATAGTTCGACCAGTGGGGTATAGGTAAAGGAGCAGTTGGGCTTGATGTGCAGGTCGTCGGTCGTGGTTCGATAGAGGGGTGGTAACGTCACGGGGCAGGGTGTGAAGCTTCGGTGATTCGAGCCGCCCGGTGGGTGTTTTGCCATCACGCTTTCAATTCCATTTGTACTAATCCGAACAAAAATTTCATTGACTTCGTTCAGAATCAACACGTACACTAAATACCTGCCCCCTACCCCACAAGGAATGAGCTTTGATGTTAGAAACTTCTAATCAAACGCAGTCAGCCTGGAAGCTATAAAAACGTCAATGAATGCTGATCTTTAAATAGTGTACAACTTTTAGACGTGAATTTAGAAAACAATGCGACTTATACAAAAACATTGTCACAAGGAATATACGCCCTTAGCACGGTAGCCGTCTCTATAACGATCAGTTAAATGAATTATTTTTGGTTTGGGGAGTCTTTATCTTCTCCAACGTAGCAATAATTTACTCGAGGAGTACAGTTTCTAGAAGGCAGTGTACATTTGTTTGTTATGACCTGAATGACTAACTACAGCCAGCCGCTCTTCGTCCCGAGGGGAAAACTTTAAATCTAGCAGACAACATCTTAGTATGAATCTATGGGAGTTTGTACGAACCGTTTCATGTGAACAGACGTTACACAAATCGTTGTAATGATTCACTTTCTCTTTTATTAAAACGAATATTCAAGCATGTTTCACATTTTCAGAAGTCAATTTAATGATGGCATGTATTCCTCTAGATGCTGCCAGTACATACATGACTTGCATATCATTAGAGTTCACTAGCGGTGTATTATCCGATAACGCCAAAACAGATTTGGCTTGGTGGTCGTTCCCTTTGTTCCAAACATCATCTGCAGGAACAGATGGAAAAGTACTCGTAGAATAGACACAATAAATTTGCCAGATTTACAGAGCGGCAATTAGTTGGGCTAGGGTTCCAATCAAATGAAATCTCGTGGATATCTTCATGGACGATACAAACGATAGACATCTTCCGGTAACATAGTTTGAAGCCCTGTATCTCTGCTGGTAGACCATTTGTTGCGCTTGGGCGTGTTGTTTCTGTCGCTGATTCGAATCCAGCCGAAGTATAGAATTTTTGCAATCGGGTCTCTTCTAAAACATTACGTACGTAGTGAACAGTGAGAGCGTGGGTGTGATCGTACGACGTAGAAAGCATAGTGGCAGTGCATCTGACAGATAGGTCCTCTGCCAGTGCCTACGTAAGCTACCCCTTCAGACTGGCACGTGCTTCGGTCATCGTCGTCGTCCTAGCGGCCGGATAGGCCAGGCAAGCCCTGTCTCAGGTGCCAGACGGCTCGCCAGCTGAGGGCAGGGTTGAAACATCGAAAGTAGTATTGATTGCCCACCTCGTATGGACCGGGTTACAAACTCCGGGTCCAAACCAAAGGGCTTGCCTAAAAGTACGCCTCCTAACCGAATCGGGTTAGCAATCGGTCTCAACACACCGCCGTAACCAGAACCATCATAGACGGAACGGAGGAGAACGCCCATTTCAGATCAAGTCGCTCCGGCTCCATCGTCTCAGTGTTTCGGTCACAGAGGTCTACGATCGATAACATCGGCCTATTCACACACGCCTCTGTAAACTTGCATCGGTGACTGTAGGTGGACAAACTAGAAATATATTTCCCTAACGGATTGTGCTATCACAATAACTTTTCCACCAAACGATGGATAAAAGAATGCCGTACTCACGAGCGGCACAGATTTCGAATTGCTAAGACGGCTGTCGAAAACGAATAACTTTCCCATAGAACTTGAAACAGGTCCTGTTGTGTTTCTAGATCTGCCGTGCCATTTGTGGACTGTGATATGACGTTTTATAGCCGTGCTACCACAACAGCAGGCGTCGATTGACATGCCAGTTTTGTGGCCTTGTTATCGGGTCATGTTGTCCCATTGCGTGTCAACATGCCATAGTTAACCATGTCATCAATATATAGGTGCCGTGATGAAGGCAACTTTCTGCGTTATTGAGATCAGGGTGGACAGTTCGTTCAAGTGCCGTCTGGACTGGGATGCGTTGTTCTCTGGAAACTTGCATTACTTTGAAGGCTGCCGTGCGTAAATTCCACTGGACTAAATATGATACTGGAACCAGATGGTGGACTACAGCTAAGAGGACAATATGAATTTTCAGAGGAAACAGCTACCGACGCTGATCTGTTCTTTGTACATTGAAGATGAACCACACGCAGCATATGGAGATCAGTAGATATCATTAGTTAGGACTGGCTGTATCCTCTGGATTTATGCTTGTCGGTACCGTTTACGGCATTATACGAGACCACTCGTACATTTTGTGCAAAGAGTACCCGATCTCCATTCTCAATGGTTTCTTTTTAGATATTACGTCCGGTTACCGCCTATCTGTGAAACATGACAACTGAAGTCAGGGCTGAAAAACCCGGAGCAATCGATCGATCGAGGTCCCCAAACCTGGATGAATACTGTCTGGGACAGGTAGTAACCCACTGCAAATCCGATCCCGCTTTGGGTGACCTAAGCACGGTTTGGACGAGGTAAACCACCTAATTTGAATGGCTCGGGGATCTGCTAGCCATTGTACCAACAGAACATTACGACTAAGAGCAGGATGGGCGCAGGAGGCAGTATTTCCGTACTGTGGCTGGTCGAGATAACAGTGGACTCTGGGAGTGGTTTACTAAATATGGAAATTTGTTAACCGGTAGGTGATAGTGTACCAACCGCAATTCACAATAGGACTCAGCCACTGGATGTACACCATCTATCAACTTTGTTTTACAATAGTTTCCGGTAGGTCTCTGCTGAGAGGTCGAACTAGCTACCAGTTCTAAGTAGTTTTCTCATTATCCTCTCCACCGATCTGTTCTGCAAGGGATCTTTTGAACGGTAATACACGCCTCATATCTGTAGCTGGCATTACATTCCGTCCCGAGGACGCATAAGTCTGATATTCCTGTTGCATAAAATTACGAACTTGAGCCTACTGCATAGTTGAACAGTTCGGCCAGAATTAAAAACCTGTGGTTTGACGTTTAGTGCCAATCGCCCACATGATCGAGGATGAGTGCCACTTATTCATCAGTTCATCATTTCTCATTTACCACTACACGTAACCTTCATTCGTTTGTTCCACTATCCACTAATTGTGGACCAACTCCGTAATGGTATACAAAAATGAAAATCGATCCATTTCGGAGCAAACTCACATTGACCACCACCTTTTTGTTTGAGATTCGGTTTGAGATCCGGTGAACGGCAAGGCTTCAGCCAAGAAAGCTCTACATAAGAGTTTGAATGCCGCACTCACATGTATTCCAGTATTATGGTTAATTAATGCAAGCCATTAACTGATCATGGTAATATGTCAACCAGAATCTCACAATGAACCAACCGAACAAAGCACGCTAGAAACCAACTATTGGGTGTACACCGTTTATCTGTTTCGTTTCACTTTTGTTGCAAAATCGAACTCACTACCAACTCTAATAGGTTTATGGTTTTGCCGCATTATTCTCCCCATTACTCTGTTCCATGGTGGTTTTTGCGAAAAACGCCAGATATCTAACAGATGCCCAGAGCGTAGCTGTGCAAGATAACGCTAAACCTGTGCACTCAAGTTCATGACATAATAAAACCCAAGATGCTAAGACTACTGTCATCGAACATATAATGCCCAAAAGCACTTCAAAAGACCCTGATATCCAAGGATCTTCATTGCTGAGTACTTTCAAATAGAACAACTGAACGTGTCTTATGATGTTCTGGCAAAATATTGTCGTTACTACACTTCTGGCCTTCTCAGCTGATTGTTCCAGACACTCCCATCCCCGATTTCATCGGGAGACCACCGAATAGTTTCGGAGGCCAAAATGTGATATCAGCAATTTCTTGGGATGTCAAACCCTACATACGGTTGGCAGTATAATAGGACGACTGTTGAATTATTCAAAACAGGGCAAACGAATCGTCTACCGACCAACTTCTAATACAGCTACGAGATCTTCTGCGGTAGAAACGTACATTCGGTAGGCATTTCGACCGTAACAGTTCAAGAGGCGTTGTAATGCTGCCAAAAAATAAGAATGTCAGTTCATCCTTTTTGTTGTTTAAAGTAGACACTGTTTCGTTTCTAATCGAAATCCCAGTAGGATTATCGTGGAGCACCATTATGAACTCAGTTGTACACCTCTGGTGCACACTTGCCCAGCAAGTATACAGGGATGCCAGGATAGGAGGTTCCAACTCTGAAGTGAAGACTATCTTAAAACAAGCACTTCATGGTCATAAGTTACCTACCCTCACTTCTCTTGTAGCTAATATGTCGAAAACCTCTACAAAGGTTCTCGTGCGGAATGAAGAGAACAGCTCCCACTATTTGCTTCCGGAGGAAAACCCTCCAACGAAGAGTTTTTACTGCAGTTTTCTAACTTTTCTCTATCTTTTCAAAAATATAGACAGTCCTGTTCAAGTTGAGATATTCCGATTTGCATCGAGTGATGACAGTTAGTGTCCAAAACTGGGTGCGCTGGGATACAAAGTAAATTTCTATTAAAGGTTCTGGATTATTGGGAAGTGTACGAAATATGACGTCGTTGAATTCGTGTTCTCACCGCTTCATTATTTTGAACGCTACATGAGCACCATTTTTTTACACTTTGTTTATACAGCAAGAATCTTTTATCTGTCTGTTTGAATTAATTCTACAGATTATTAACCACATGTGACCCAGATACAAAATCCCGAGTTCAAACAATGTCACCGGAAGTCCGAATGATAATTATACCCAAAAGGCTTACTCAAATGCAGACCCCCCCCAAACAAGTCCGCTTGGCGGACAGCGCCTAAGGTACCGCCGCTAACACAACCATCTCACCCAGTATGGCAGAACACGCGTACTTCAGGTCACAACGCTCGGCTTCATTGTCCCAGTGTTTTGCCTACCACCGTACACGACCGATAACACCGGAGTGTTGACAAACGTCTTTGGGAAGGTCTCAGCGTATGGTAGGCAACGCAGGGGTGGCAACTAGCTTACACCAATAGGTACAGATAGATAAAGTAAAAATACGGTGCTATCGTGATTTTCGATCAAACGGTGCAGAATAAAAGCTATATTCATGATCAGGACGGATTTACAACTTAGTTGATAAATGACTTAACAGGAACAATTTTCCCATAAAATCTGTGTGGCAGGTCGTGCTGTGTTTTAAGCTCACCTCCTAAGTTGTGCATTGTGACTTGAGGTTCCATAACCGTATTGCAAAAACGCTGTGCATCACATGGTATTTTTCAACCTTGTGGCCTCCATAAAGAGCCAAATCTATACCTTGGCAGTAGGCCAATAGGTCGGATCGGAGCAAAGTGACTGGGGTTGTTGAAGTGCCAAAAATCCAGCTTCTATACAAACTCAGTTTAAAAGAACATTGCGTCGTCAGTAAATACAATCGAATATATATCCATTGCCGTTAAATAGTATCTGAGACTCAATCGCGTCTGTTAGGATCTTCTCTAATCGAGCCTCCTTATGTGGCTAATATTAGCATCTTTTGAGTATCCGGTGTAGACAGGACTTCGATGTGTTATACCTTTGAATGAGCCGACCAACGCTGTCTTAAGGGTTGTTGTTTACGCTCTACAGGAATCCATCAAGTGAAGCACGGTTAATATGCACGTAATAAGCCTTATCCTGGTACTGGACCTAATATGGCTTTTATGGATTGGAGTACCATAATTTTTCATTGCTCAGCAGTTAGTCGAAAGTCTGGAATATTTGTATGCTTACTGGAATTATAGTTGACTGAATTGAAGATAGAGTACCGGAAGCGGTTAGAGTACATGTGGAAAATGTGGCAAATGGATCAGCTAACCTGCACGAATCTCGATCTTTGATCAAGTAATGTAAGTTAGAATATCACAGTTAGCCAACTGATATTTCCACTGGATCATGCAAGCCTATTCAGCGATCTGTTCGAAAAATATACGAAATCACATTTTGTCAGTAATTACCTGTTTGCCTTCTGTACCGATGACAAATAGACATGTTTGTTGCCTGATGATCAGTTCACACATAGACCACGGTCTACAAAACTCAAAAATAATACAACCATACTCTCCTATACAATGTAATTTATCATCCCCCAAGTTTACGTACACATGCTAATATACAGAACTAGTTTCGTATCTTACATAGCATTTTGTTCGCCTTTTCTCAATACTAATTTTCATTCATGTGAACAACGGTCAAGTTTGACATTTTTCAGATTTTGCCTTCTGACACAACACAAAAAGATGGAATCTTCTGCCTCGCATATATTTAATGTTTTGAGCTCGGATACCAAGCTAGGAAAGCGGGTGAATAATTGCAAGCAACTTTCGACGGAAACGACCCAAAAGAGAGCAGTTCAATAAAGGTTTATGTGACCCAGGTTTTGAAGGGATAATTTCATTGGTGCCAGCAATAGCGGGCGACTGTGAATTCATCCGAAGAATCGCAAGCAAGGAATGAAAACCAACTCCAGAAGCACTTCTGTGGACCTACATGAAAAGATTAGTGTTTCGTCGATTCCCATTTGGATTCATCTGAAAGCAATAGGACAAATGAGAATACTTGATCACTGGAAAGCTTGAGGACAGACGGGAATTCAGATGACGACACATTTGCAAATGTGCCCTTCACTGATTTTGCAAATTACCTATAAACCACTTTTTGTTAGTCATTATTACTTGCGAAGGAAAGTGGGTTTTACGTGATAACAAGAGAAGGTTTGGACAGTGGCTTGAAAAAGATGAACCTTTTCGAACGATACCTAA
Source organism: Paragonimus heterotremus (assembly GCA_013368495.1). Classification (NCBI taxonomy): domain Eukaryota; kingdom Metazoa; phylum Platyhelminthes; class Trematoda; order Plagiorchiida; family Troglotrematidae; genus Paragonimus; species Paragonimus heterotremus. The sequence goes on from LUCH01000454.1 coordinate 204,737, forward strand.
CTAAAAACTTCTTCCGAATATGACCATTATTTTTTGGTGATCTGGTACTGGATCAGTCCAAAGTTTTAGTGGTCTATTATGGCATGTACAGGGTCGATTTGCTGTAACAAACTGAAAGTAACTTATTACAAACTGTTGACTAAAAATTGGTTATTCCCTTCTTCCGCCATCTGGATCATATCCTTAAGGTGCCTAGCGTCTAAGGACAAGTTGACCTTGCCAATTACCTTCAGCCGTCTTCAGTTTTTGAAGTTTGAACTTTAAGGAAACATAAGTGTAAATGTACCCGTCATCAGTTTGTTGGATATAAAGTTGACCATTCTGCATAAGATTATGGAGTTCAGCTGGCTTACCATCTTTTAAAATGATTTCTGAAAGTGTAGTAGCAAACATAGTGATGTAATAGGCAAGTTGTCATTCTGTCATCTACATTTTCAGCTATGACCAGCATAAGTAAGATTACTAGTGCAGCAGGTGGCACGACACGTAATGCGTGATAGTCTAATAGAAACCACCAATCTGTCATACATGTTCTCAGTTAACAGCTTGTTACCAATTCTTAAGTTATTAGTTTGGTTTGTTTTCTGGTGCTCCGAATCAAACAAACAATTTGTAAGTTACACACCTGCTCGCTACTGTTGGATGCTCCGGATGTCCAAGTAGCAGGACCATCTAGACAAACTCTTCAGTTGTTATTCGATCCGAGCAAACTGTAACAAATTCATGTGGTTATGGTCATGGTGAAAAAGAATTTGTGGAATCCAATCAGGTCTTCCTTCGAACAAAGTGATGATTTTACAGCGCGACTATTCGTAATCAATGTAAACTGCGAAATAAGCCTTGATCAAGCCCAGAGGTGTCAAGTTTAAACAAAGTTTGTGATTGATATGTATTATGAAGCTAGCAAACAAACGGAAATAACTCTGATGTTCCATCGACTTGTGAAACGTTAAGCCCAATATGCTGAATGGAGATTTGGCGCAAGTGGTATGACAAATTATGACATTAAAAGTCGATATCTGATAAAGCTATTGGAATGTATAACTATTAACTGATTAGTAATGATATTAATAATACAATATTTGCAGCCAAAGGTAACTGGAGCACCAAAATCACTGACAGGAAAATCAATCTGTCATGGGAGACAACATCTGTGCCGGAATACCCACCAACGCTTCGAATAAATTTCTTTTAATCCGCAGGTACTAATCATGTCACTGGTTCTCTCTTTTCTTTGATATTGTTGTAGTGAACAATGGTCTGACTAATGGCGTCATCCGGAGACAATAATAATTGAGGTATGTTGGTTGAATTGTTAAAATCTCAACCTCTATACAAAATACACACTAGGCTAGAACTTTACAATTAGACAACGGAAATGTGCATTCATACCAATGCGAAGTTGACGCGTAAACCAATACACAATCAGCTCCGTAGTGAGCGAGACGGAATTGTCAAATCTGAAAACACTTTCGTAGTACCTTGTGATTCATCTTCGGGTTGCGAGATCGTCTCCATAGGAGAAGCAGGAGCTTCTCTGTCAAACACAGTTGATAAGTTGTGAGCAGGACTTCTCAAACAAGTTGACATCACCGACTTCAATGAACCCATAAAACTATGAAGGCTGAGTAGTAGTTTTAATACGCAACAGTAAAAATCTCCACTGTTTGACAGTTCCCATTGCATTCGTAGCAGATTAGTTATGACAGCAGACTGTCAAAGAATCAGCTTGTAATACCTTTTAGAGTCCATTTTTGGCTTCGTCTAACAACTAGTTCCGAACATATCTCTCTTGTAAGTTCATTCTCTATCGAATATTAGTCGATCATCACAAATTCACTTTAAGCCTATCAGACTCCTCAACCCGTATAGTCACTAAGCGTGGAACTTCGAAGTTTTGACAATGATTATTGCAAAGCTTTTTCGCTCGTTAAAACAGATTACAATATTTTGTAACTTAAGTCAAACAGATTGTGTACGTTTACTTAACCAGTTAGACTACAGCAGTTAAAGTCGGGAGTAACTACCAAGTGACTTTACGACTCCGACTTTGGTAGCGGAAAAATCCTAAAGGCAAACTGAATAAAGCAATGGCGACAGAGCTCCAGCTACAACAACCGCAGGTTGTTGTTGGTTGTCCAGTTCAGTCTTGTCACCTGGTTCGTAACCTCTTGAAAATTCGTTGACAGACAACTTAAACAGGTATTTGATAGATCATAAATAACAACGGGAAATAAATGCCATCAAAAACTTGACTCCGCATTAAGCCCAAGTGTGTTTCGCATCATCAAAGCCACTTTCAGACTTATACTGCACTGCTAACCGGAATAGCTAACTTGTGAGTGGATATTGTAGCGAAAAGCTGTCCAAAAAAGCAAAATCTTTATTGTCCAAAACGCTAGTTACCATGCCACACGCGCGCTCGCGATTTTGAATCACAATTCTAGTCAAAAACACCCTCCGGTTTCCGCTCATACATCATGTGCATTTCTGCCCGGTTTACGTGTCATCGGCGCCTTTTGTAGGAGGGTTTTCCGCTTGCCATTTTTTGTCCGTTGATCCGATTTCGTTGAGCGATGGCTTGCCCGGTCGTTCGTGTTGTCCTCGATCTATTCACTCTGGGTTTTGATCGTACTGCACGACCATGTCGAGATATTCCTTTGAGTATTGGAATAATCGCGCTTCCGATTTGGTTGTGTTTCCTGTTTTGTCTGCCATGTCTCGCTCGTTGATCCGATCCGGTCGAGCGATGATTCAGCCGGTCGCCCATACCGTCCTCGATCCGCTCGCTATGGGTTTTTGAACGTACCTCCTCTGCGTTGCGGTATTCCGCCGAGTGTTGGAATACTCACACTTTCGGCCTGTTCATCCACTACAATATGAATGAAATTGGTCAGTCTCGAACTGTAATCGTTGATTGCTAACTGCGTTCGAAATTGCTATGATTTATGAGTGACGTTGCATATTCTCTAATCGGTAGACCTTTAACACGGTTTCATCCTTAGTTAGATTCATTAGTCAGATATAATGACGATGACCTATTGATATGATGATTAAGTATGAGGATTATTATTCCAGCACTTGGCTACAGGTAGTGGGTTTGACTCGTCGATATATAGTGTGTTGGGGAGATGCAGCTTAGTCGAAATTGCTCGCCACTGTTACCTCCGCAGAAGCATTTCTATTGTATATTCTGCAGAGGGATTTTAATCTCGGTAACCGTGATCAGAAGAATGCTTCTGTTTGCGTATTGTTCGCTAGACCCTGCAATCCACCCCAACCTGGCAAGCATCTAGACAAATTTTTGAAAATATGGTTTTACCAACATCTAGCAGTTATGAGAGGGATAGGAAGGGTTTGAGAACCGTCTTACAATTCCAAGCACAACGTCCGGGAGTGAACATGCGAGATCGTTGTTCATAACTTTGTTTTGCCTTATTCAGCAGATAAATTTTGCTCATCATATGGAGGTCGGAAGTTGAAATGACTTGCATGTTACTCAGGTCTTACCTTCGGACAGATTGTGTATTTTGTTTAATTCCACTTGCTGTCTGAAATCGGGGCCAAATAACATGATCCAAAGTGGTTGAGAGATTCACTAATGAATAACACTCAACAAGGATGAACAGCAGTTTCAACCATCTCAAAGTACTTATAGACCACAGGCCACAGCATAAGTATAGCACCATTGTTCTTGGTCATGAATAATGCCTGCTACTTACATAACTTCAACTTTGTCGGAACCTTGTTGGTCGGCCGTCGGCAGCCGGCTTTGTGAGCAAGAAAACAACAGACTACCAGCCTTCCCTTGTATGGGTTTAGGTGTATTTTCACCTATTTCGCATAGGTTTTTGTTTCGGTTTACACGCTAGTCGGGTGTTTATTATTAACGAGTCTGTACGAAAAGAATCTATATCTTAACCTGTTTTCTGACTATTCTGTTGACATTTACTGATAATTATTACTGTGTTGCTCTACCTAATTTGAGGTAAATCTAGCCGGGACAAGAAAACGACTTCGATACTAACTAACATCCATAATGAGCTCTTTTCAGTTGCATTCAAAACCACTGTTAACACACGTACTCCAGCGCAGTTTTGGTGAAGGACCATACGCGTTTTGTTCACAGGTCTCAGATGTCCAAATGCTGGTAATAACGCCTGATATTATTTGTTTTGTGAGATCACAGAAACTAACGTTAAAAAGTGCTCTCAAGCCGCACAACATCTAAGATGTTCGGTTTTTGTAGATTTCGCCCTATGATATCGGCACTCTGGTTTATTTCTACTACAGATATTGCGAACAACTTATTTTTAATTCTATGTTAACAAATAGCTTGAAAGGATTTTGGATTTTATCTTACGTTCAGTGAAACACCCGTTGAGACTAGGTTGACAGGCGACTTTTCCTAAGGGACTCAAGAGTCTTCTCGGTAGGGTGCTGGACATCAGATCGATTGACTACCGACTGTTCATCTTCAGTACAACACATTAGGTCGACTTTTGGACTGTGAACCTCCGCTCAAGTCAAGGTCCTGATCAATAAGCTGAAAAAACCGCTAGTGTTTCTTGCAGAATCAGAAATATAAAACAAATATGTGTAACAAACAACGGACTGGCAGTTCTCGAACAGTAAAGGTAGGTATGCACTCGAACAAACCTTGGTACAATAATTGAAAAAATGTTTACGGCCAATACAATCCATGAATAATGTACACGTATGTCAGGTAACCATATGTCGCTTGAGAATTACTTTTGGGAATTTTCTCGTGAAGCCTTGTGTACTAGATTCAAAAACTACGAATGGGAAAAAATAATCTAAACATCTGATTTCCATTTTTTCACTCTAACATATTGCTGTAACTCAGTAACAAACTTCCTCGCGTCCTCGTTAGTCCCGCGTCGGCAATCTGATGGTTCGGTTTTATCTTCGTGTTTCAAACCTCCTGATCTCTGTAAGTATTCCCAAGTGAGATGTGTTCACCGTTTACTTTACCACAGTCCTTATATTTATGATTGGTGGCACTGCGTAAGAGCCGTTTGTCACAATGCATCATTTATTAAGTTGGTTGATTCACGCCAGTTACCTTCTATAACGATAAATGTATGTTTTAAGGGGAAATGCTGGGCTGTCTGAGTAAAGAGAAGTCCGTTAATGTGAGATTCATGGATGACTGATGCAATAATGGTTCATACCCTCACGGGCTGTATACAATCACTCCACCCATTCCGCTCCTATTAGGCAGCATTGTGGCTCGAATTAAAGTTATGTTATTCCACTGTTTGTGTACCGCAACGCTTGACCTAAGTAAATGGCTTCTCTGACTAACTAGTGGCCCAGTTAAATGGGAGCCTTTGTGTTCCTGATGTACTGAAGCAAATCAAATTCAATTACGGTTTTCAGCTTATCGCCGCTGAAACATAAATGTTAATCGGTGGGAGCGTCTCTGATCAATACAATTTCAGTTTTATCAAACTTCAGACATCTCGACCACCGACTATACATCTGCTGTATGTATTTCATCCTTCTGCCTCTGCCACTTCAAGGTCACTAAGTAAGTTCCCCCAATATTTTGGGAGACTTATTGAGTCACCAACATCGGGGGGAAATAGAGTACATTCCTTTAAAAAATAAGATCCCTGTTATCCAGAATTTATCGTCACTTATTCAGTGCAGCGTCGTTGATAGGTTAACGTTATAACCGGTCATATGTTATCCGCTTCCTATTTTACCTAATGGGCTTGGCGCCCACAACTAATCCGTTAAGCATCATGTGTGAAGGATCCTGCACAGGGTGCAATCCCGATAGTCAACCAGCTGTATAGTAATAAAAAAACAGGTAAATTTCATGATATATTGAATTAATTGCATGGGGATGCAACTTCTTTACAGTAAACATTAGTACTAAATATCCATCAATCTATAGCTGTAAACCCGTTTATTGTTTAGCTTGCTGAGAGACTCAATCTTTCCAGCAGACATCTACATACTCCGAAATTGCTGGTTATTTAAATTCAACGGCAACGTCTCACTAACATTTTTTTAAGGATAAAACGTGTATTAGCTTGATTATAACTCCAGAAACTACTGAAAGCTCTTTGTATACATTTACTTTCAAATAATATGTATGCTGTATAATAATAACCATAAGTAATGTAAAGTATAATACTATATCGTTTATTTTGAAAGGCAGTATACACATCTTCGTTCAAGGGAAGAACAAACGGTGACACCAAAAATAAGCAACAGATATGTAAAAAGGTGCATGCGAAAACAGGCTGTCAGTCAAATGCGAGACGCTGCGTAGTTTACCAACACTGAACAAGTGGCAAGTTCTCTCACAAGAATAGCAAGTGCTAATGGGCCAGTCATCAAATGAACAGTTATTTGTGTCGTATATAACAAAGGGGTTTAGAAACTTTATTTAAAAATGTACGAAAAATAATAGGAAGAAAACAGATGAACGGTCAATCAGACAAAATCAAAAGCTCTTCAGGGCACAAAGGTGTTACCACAGTCAAGGCTCACGAATCGGGACAGGAAATGTCCTTCATAATGAGACAACTGTCAGAGAAGTGGCAACAATTAACGCCAAGTTCCCCGCATAAATGTGTCGTAAATTTTTAGGGAACATAGAACAGTCAGTAGACATGAATCCGTGACTGCGTAGGAGGGCAGTCCCAGTCGAAGAATAGCGTTAATTGAAGAGGGAAATATAATACCGCGAAAAGAGATTATCACGGGAGAATGAGAAACAGAGTTCACATCCCAGCCCAAAGTATGGAGGACCGACGGAATAGCGACATTATGAGAGTCAGTCCCGTACTTCACAATCTTGTCTGTTCAGGCAAATTGGTTTCCGTAATCATCCACCATACTGACGTTAAGCACCACAACAGCGCCGTCACGGACCACAATAACATCGGGTTTGATGAACGAGCTCACCGTTGGTACTTGTAACTCCTCCAAGACTGTATAGCCCAAATTGCGCGGTCGTTTCACTAGGTCTTTGGCTACGTGGTTGTTTCGAGCACAACGCACGTCATGGGTTATCCAGTGCGATTGTAGACTATGAGCAAAGCTTTCCGGTTGACCGCAGTTGCCAGGGCAGATAATTGAGTGATCACTTCGGTCACCTCGTGAATTTTGAACTTCAGTCCTCAACAGATTACATCGGAGCTGGATGGCACGAATAAAGATTCTGGGGAAGATGCGATCTGAGTTAAACAGCCAACGAGTGAAGAGTGGAGAGCATGACACTCCCTGAAGACCACAGCCGTCAAGCGAATGGTAGAGTTTATCCAGCCACGCCCGCATGGGCTTCCTTCCTGTTCGTCACCAATACACCCCGAACGCGTATTGAGATGTTCACTTTCCTCAAGATAGGGCCAAACCAATTTTCTCTGACCGCATTTCGCAAAACTGGACATTGACTGGAGAGCAGTCTCTCCACTCGAGATTTGCGCGAGATGGGAATAGTGGTAGACAGACTCGGGATGACCACACCACCCAATCGAATTGGAGTGTGGATGTAGCTGATTGATGCGTCTTTGGGAAGGCGAAGCCACTATCGAACAAACGGGCGAATTGTACAGTCCATAGCTTTGAGCGTGTTCCGGTGAACTCGCCTCAACACCAATGAGTGATTCATCTTCGGAATCAGATGATGTCTCAGAAGTTCAAGACGTTGGTGTGGCTTCAAGCGCACTTTGGTAGTTTCATCCAGTATCTTAGGAATTCGCAGACGGCGATTAGTGAATGCTTCACCTTTCCGGATGAACCGGATACCCAGATAGGTCACTGTGTCAGAGGCGCCTAGTGAGTGGATAATGTCTGGGCCGAAGAGGATAGACTCATCGGAGATGGCAGTTGCGTTATGTTTATGGTCACCGCAGATGACCATGAGTTTAGTCTTTTGTGTGTTGATCTTCAATTCGGATAGTTCCAAAGCAGTAGCAGTGGCTGTAAGCTTCTCGGAGAGACGCGTAGAATTCTCAGCTAAAAGGATTTGACCGTTGGCGTAGACGAAACCGCTAACCAGTGTATCGTGGAACTAGTAACCAAGCTGTAACCGAGATAGAGGCACCACCTCATCCATTGCCATGATGAAGCGGGGACAGTGGGTTACCCTGGCGAGAATCACGCTGGGACCGGAGAACGGAACCATTGAGTGTGGCGGAAGTGTTCTGATAAGAGTCGGCAATGTAATGCGTCAGAGGTGGAGGAGCACCGAAGGCTCGGACCGATCTTATAATCGAATCCTGTGAGATAGAATCGAACGCTTTGGACACGTCGATAAAGGCCGCACACAGACTTGAGGATGTGGTGGATGAGTCCCGATGCAGCCCATGAAGCAGGGAGGTAGCCTCAAGACAACTGTCACGATGTAGGAATGCAAACTGAAGAGCGGACAGTTGCAAGCGCGAATTCCAACGATCGGCCAATATCTTGCGAAAACAACGTATCAACATTGAAGATACGGCGATAGGTCTGAGCTCGGTGGGAGATGAAGGATTGATCACTTTGGGTACAAGCGTGATGCGGGAGCGGCACAAATGGATTGGACAACCTTGGGTTAGCAGGAACAGGTTGAAGTATCCGGCCAAGGCATCAGCTTTCATACGCTTCAAATGTTTGGGCAACAATTTGTCCAAACCTGGAGCGGTGTTTTCCATGTGCTTCAAGGTGCGTGACACTTCTTGTCCAATGAATCGAGTCGACCAGAGACCAGTCCGGAGGCAGAATCGCGCGAGATGGTCGTTCATCAACGTGTG
>LUCH01000455.1:0-29612 GCA_013368495.1 Paragonimus heterotremus
CGTCCTTTGGCTTCGGTCACTGTGACAGGCTAATCCGTCTCGGATGCCGCCAACCAGTGGGGAATAGGAAACTCTGCAGATGTATGGACATTTTTGGTACGTTATCTTCAATAGAAAAACAGAAGTGAAAGTCATACAAGTTTCAAGCCATCCAGCTAAGGTGTATTAATCGTTGAAATTGTTCCATATCTTGCAATGATAAGATTTTCCAGGTGAACGTTGTTGGCCTCCGTAATTGAGGTGAACCATGCTTAGAAACTGCCGTATATGTCTCATGGTTTGAGGAATTGTTTCACATGAAGGATGACAGTTTGCTTTTGTGAAAACTCAAACAGATGAGGAAGGGATGATAGAGAAATGATGATAATGAATTTTACGTGGGTCAGACAATTTGATTGAGCGATTTGCCAAACTAAGTCTTGAAAAACAATGAAGTACAAGTCAGAAGCCTTTTATCACGACGTACAACACATATATCTATATAGACCTCGTGTCAACAGACAAGAAGCTTACGCAGTGCTGTTGAAGTCCTTCAACTTTAACGAGGATTGTGGATTCACATTCCGTTTAGTCCATATCTAATCTATGGGGCCATATAAGAACAAGATCCACCTGCAAGTGTCTACTGGTAGTGGACAGTTGTCTTGAGCCGGCTGGGTATCGTCAATACTAAACGCGAAAATAACTTAAACTCGTATCCTATGAGCTAGTCTTCCTTATATTTTACATCCAATTTGTAACACTGACTGATCATCCGATTGTAGACACCTACAGATTGGCAGACATTCACTAGAAAAAGTCAGTCATAAACATTTGACGGGTTTTAATCTAGGAGAAAAACGGATATGCAGCAGCCAACGAAAGTATGGGAGCGATCGGCTTGTAACAATCGAACCTGTGAGATATATAACATGTAGTGCACCAGCTCTGGCCTCATGCTAGTCACGACGCAGATGAAGTAGAAGACCGGGAGCTGGGGATACAGATACCGCTTCATTGTATTTCGGATTACAAACACTTTTATAGGTGTCAGTATTTAGAACGGTATGTTAGGGAATGTGAAACATACAAGTACGAATAACCCTGTGTTCTTTTGACGCTTGAATCGCGGGAGATTCACTTGTTTGGCAGTTGTCAGACCAATGGTAGTAAAGTAGGCGGGATCTTGTGATTGGCTGAATTCTTGTCATTACATCCGATGGTTATGTGGACCTGACATGCTGTGGTTTGCGAACTACTAGGCCGCAACCTGAAATCACCACACGGCTGTGTTGCAGTGTTAGCCAGATACATAATACTCTTACTATTTCAGACCTTTATAGGTTTCTTAACGCAAAATCATCATCATCATCATCACACCCATGAGCCTGATCAAAAGATACTGTGACCTGTGCCGCCGCTCACCTCAACAGTGACGTGGAATATCCTAGAAGAAAGCGTTACTAAGATGGTTGAGAATTATTGAAAGAAGACTAACCGGAAAAATTAGAAATGGTATGGATACAGGTACGCCATTGACTACGACACACCGCCATCTCGGATAACGTCTCTAACCAGCGGTTTGAGTGATCACGAGGACCTCATCCATGCAGGCGACACCTACCCACTTTGCTCAATGGAGCAGTCAAGGTCTTCATATTTCGTGACCACGTTGATGGTTGACCACCAGAGGGGCTAAGTAAGACAACGTCGTCTGCATACTCCAGATTGGTCAATCTAGCGCTAGGAACAAGTTCATCAGCAAGCCCACTGTAATCTCGAAGCACACTCTCGAGAATGTCGTCCATGACAAAATTGATCAAGAGGGCGGAAATCGGACACCCTTGACGAACTTCACTAGCAGTGTTGAACACCCGAGACAGTTGTCCGTAAAACCCCACCCGGCTTGCAGAGTGAGGAGACAGTGATCTCAACAGGTTCACGTATTTCCCTGGTACACCTTTGCGAAGGAGACAGCTCCAGAGGACGGTACGAACAACTGAGTCGAAACCAGTTTTTAGGTCCAAAAAGACCACGACGGTCGGTTGTCCGTAACAGTGCCGATGTTCCAAGATCCGTCGCAAGGTAAAAATATGATCAACGCACCCTCGACCAGATCGGAATCCTGCCTGTTCTTCGCGTATTTGACATCCTCTGGGCTTAGTGAGCCAACGTAATATGAGGCCATTGAGTAACTTGGACGCAATTGACACCAAACTGATGCCTCTGTGGTTATCACATAGACGTCGGGCCTCTTTTTTGAAAACGGAAATGACTGTTGATAGGCACCAAGCATGAGGCACCTCTTCAGTCTCCCAGATCGTTTGGAGGAGTTTTGTCAGTTCTGATATCGACATCTCCCTATCATCCTTGAAAAGAGAAGGAGGGAGGAGGTCTGGACCGGGAACTCTATTATATTTCAATAACATGAGCTCCAGGACCACTTCTGCTTCCGACGGTGGACCGTCTGGAATGCAATGACTGGCCATTCGGGTTCCGTCGTCCACCTGATCTGGACGAGGCCAGCTGAACTGCTCTTCAAAATATTCAGCAGTCTTTCGCCATTATCACTGCGTTGTGCCCGGACACTAAACATACCTCCTAACCGCTTGTCATCCGAAGAAAGACGACCAAGCTGAGCATTCAAATCGCCTGCTTATATGATGATGTCTGAGTGCTTCGTTTTCCTCCAGAGGTCAACCAGGGCGTCATAGAACGCATCCTTAGTAACATCCGAACAGTCGTCCGTTGGAGGGTACGGCAATATAATGAATACACAACGCATTTCTGATTTGCGTCGACAGACTTTTACCAATGAATTGAATCAGACAGCGCACAAGCGACTGTTCAGTGGATCCAATCGAGCAAGCATTGCTCTGCTCTGGAACTTGATGCGATTCCCACTTCAGCTTGACCGCGAGGTCCAGCTTCAACGTCATCAGAAACCCTGAGAGAGAAGCGATTTGATCGACAGTTATCTAGGGGTGAGCTCAAATGGATAACCGTGCTAGAATCGTAGACTCGAGTCTCCGATACACAGCACACATCAATTCCCAGACTTGAGAGAGTACTAGCCAGAGCAGCTTGCTGACCGACTTGTCGGAGAGTGCAGACATTGAAGGCACCGATGTTTACCAGTCGTCTTGGCTTCAGAAAACAATAATCGCCCGAAGGCATATGGAAGGCAGAAGAAATAGGGGTAAAACAGTAGGAGAAAGTCGAGATCGGTTAGTAATGTCACTGTCGGGATAACGTTAACTTCTGATACTTCCCGGTTGTTTGTGCCGCGGAAGGGTCTTGACTTGAGGGACCCCACCCCGAGTCTATGACTCAAAAGTCTGACCTGCGAGACAACAGGATATGGGGTTTTCTTGGGAAACCCTACCCGGAGCCAATGACTCAATAGTCTGACTCACTTGGCAGTGAGGGGCTTGCCCAACCCGAGGACGCAGTGAATAAGACATTGATGTCTCACTCTGAGCACTGCTGCGCGCAGTGGATGTACTCGAAGCTACATCAGGCTTTTGAGAGATACTAAATGTTTTTCGACCGTATTGGATAATACGCCGGCGGTCACGGTCAACCGTTGGGCGATCGGAGTGCTCTTTGTTTGAGGGTACCTTTTCTAACCCCCTTCTTCCTGATACGGAAGACAGCAGTGCCGCAACTATGAAAATAGTTCTGCTGTATGCCCATAGGATCGTGCCTCACTACCTAAGCACTCCTATGCGGTCAGTAGTGCGACATACAATCCTATGAGTGTAACTGCTTTCCGTCTGACTGCCCCCCTTTGACCTGTCTGACAAAGTTGCACCTGGACGGACCGGAGTCCTAGTCAGCATAGCCCGCCTGATCAAAACAGTACACATGCCCGACCACCTCGGCTAGGTAGCAGTATAGATCACAAAATGGTAACCTGGAGTGAATTGTATCATTCATACGAACACAACGGTTACAGGTCAGCTGATATTACTATTGAACGGATGAAATTATAAACAATCACTGCGACTCATATCACGAAGATCTATTATAAGAAGCTCGTTCAGCTGGCTATTGTTAACCACATGTGGCAGTCGTAAATAGCACAAAGTGGAGTTGAGAGATGGGTTGTTTTCAGACAGATCGACGAGAAGAGGGTAAATGAGAGGTTTACCTTAGCAACTCGCCTGCAGGTGATGTTGGACATTTTAAGTCAATGTATGTCTGTATGAGGTTTTTCTACAGAATACTCGATGAATGAGCTCGAGATGATTACATACGTATTGGTTAGTGTGTCACTCATTACATAGCGTCGCCAATGGGTAGTGTAGCATGAATAAAATGGAAAGATTAGTGAACTGATATTTTTGGTAATTCCATGAGTTAGGTATTCCGAAATCTGGATGTAAAATATGACAGGTGTACAAGTTTTGCTTCGGATCATCTAGCAAGCAACTGATATTGGATATGGAGATATTTTAGTTAGGCAGAATACTGTCCACAAAAGTTGTGCACTACCGAGTAACATGCATCAGGTGCATAACGATTAAAGCTTCCCGAGTAAAGCGTCTACTGCAGTCACAACAAGTTGTGTTATGGTGAATCCAGGAATGAGGAAACTATGGCAGCGGCTGTTTGTGCGTTCCTGGAGGTCTTCGAGTATGTGAACGAACTAGTCGGAATAAGGATCTTTTCTACGGAGGCTGAATGTACCGGGGACAGTGGACAGTCACCATGGAGGAAGCTGTGGTGCCTGCATTCATTAATCCGTCAGTAGCTGACGGCGCGGCGTGAACGAACGGCGGATTCCTTGACACTGGTCTTCATTCTCTAGGGTTTGCTGGGCAGGGTATTACCAAAAGTAGATCAGGATTCCATTCGGATAAAGTCTTGGCCTGGTAGTAGTGCCATTTAATGAAAGGTCACAACAGAGAAACTCAGCAACAACCATGTTCAATCTTTGTCACTGAAATCGGCCAGCTCTGGTTGGTTGATACTACGAGCACAATTTCATTGAATATTCGTAGTGGCGGGTGCATTTTCATCAGGTTTGGACGGTTTACTCGTCTAGATTGAATCGACCAGATGGAACGCTGTTGAACCCTATCGGGGCAAGCTATGTTGTATGAAAGGCAATACTGAAGGATAGGATGCCATGTTCTTAAATCGTGGAATTTCGAATGTACGTACAGCAACTGGAACTTAGGCACTTCTGAACAACAATCCATCACCCATTAGCGAAAGTGCTTGTTGAACGCCAAACCCGTTGAACAAAAGAACGAATACCACTTGAGCAGAAGAACTTGAAGTCTGTCCTTCTACTGGTGTTGCTAGCTCAAAAAACATCTCTTCCGAAAGGGATGAATATATTCGTATTTCTGTGAATAGGCAGTACATCAGTTCGACTTGCAGCAGATAACGACAATGGACTGCAGTCTCGGTGTAGCAGATCTTCCAAAGATAGTTTTGCTGCAAAAAAAGAGCGGTTAATCTGAAGTCAAAGGATTCATCAACGTACCTGTATGAGCAGCAGTGGGGTTCAATTCAAGAAAACGGATAGACTATCGGGATCCCTTGACTACAAATGTCAACGGCCCGGTGTGCATAAAATAGATCGGAAAAAAAGGAACGAAACGACTACGATGTCGTAAATTAGCGAATTGGTACGACATGCAAGAAGTGAGCATCAAAACACCAATTCAGATGCCAAAGTTGCGTCACTTAGAGGAAATTCGTTAGCAAGTGGCAAGATATCAAGAAGTTATAGGAGGAGAATGAGCGTTTATAATAAGTAGTATAGGGGGAGGAATCGGTAGGATTTATTCTTACGTTTAAATTGACTGCATTCCTTTGCATCAGAAAGGCTGGAGTGTGATAACGACAATTATAAACGCGTATATATCTTGCTTTGAAAACAAAACAAACAAGCTATCTTGGAACGACTGATCACTAATGCGAGTACAGTTCAGCCGTACGCATTTGTGACTATGATAGTTGTGTATTTTTACATTTTGCAGTCGGTATCGGACGTTGAAAAATCGTTTTTCAGTGATCACCACGAAGAATCTGACTTGTTACGCATTTCTAGTAATGTTTACACCGTAACATTTTTAAAACAGAGTGATTAACATTGTGCTTGATTAATTAGAGTCTATTGATTCATTTTTATAAATAGTACGAGAATATGAAGAGTAAGGCTGTGGCACAATCAAGTCAAGTATGGAATAAGAGCAGACAAGAAAGGAAGGGAGCTTGCAAGCAAACAATTTTACTTTGATAGGGTGATAGGTGTATTAATAATCTTGTAGATATCTGAATTTAGATTCAACTTGCAGGGAAGCCCTGGTAGAGGGGTCATCGATTGGAGTTAACAAGAGCGATACTGTGTGTCCTCTCGTGGCGGACGGCCAACTTGATCACTACTCACAAACGAAAGTGGTTGAGAGTTCACATATGATAATTCGGTCAGGCCTAATGTGAGGTCATTGGCGGAGTAGTAAATACGGTTGCCTCATGAACAGCGTGTTCGTGGTTCTAGTCCCGGCAGTGGCGATGATATGCACTACTGACGAGCTCTAATGAGAGCGAAACTCGAATTAGTGCTTGTTTTTGAAAGGGACCGACTGGAAATTCTATGGGTATGTGACAACCACGATCAATCGTGGGTGTTGATCAACTTATATAATAGGATTTCTTGAACGGAAACTTTTCCCATAACTTGTCTGTAAAAAATTGTAGTGCAATGCGACGGATGCTTACGTGATTCAAAAAGTATGAAAAATCACTCGAAAACAAACCGGAGGAAACAACAGATGTAAAGTGCATCCGATGGGGGTAACGTACTTGCACTGATCGATCGGCTGATCAGGTACACAGGAAGGGAGAGAAAGTAAATGCTGAATTGATCGGCAAGGCTTCCTAACTTATGTAATTAAATAATTGGTCAGAGAACTCAGAAACAGTTTTTTGTACAGTATGTCTCTCGAGCAAATTTCACTGCATCTCATCAGGTACACACTTCAGTCTCTGGGCTTATATAATAAATTTCAGTGAGCACTATGTAGCTAAACAACAAAACCAACAAATACACAAATACACATATATCAATGCATATCAGCTACCAGGGCAATCTAGTACTGATGAACAGTTTTTTCGGAAACGCAACACATTAACATATTTGGATGTGTTAATCGGCAGAGTGAGAAACTGTGATCAATTTGACAGTGCAATCAAACTGTTTGGTATAGCACAACTGTAAAATTGAGTGGGGTTTTTAGTGCACATTCGTGTGAAAATGTATTGTTATGCATTGACAAGGATATCACAAAAAGTAAGACTAGGAACGGGTGGAGGATTGCACTCTGGAGAAAACGAGAACCAGGGGTTGGCGAAAATGAGATCTAACTAATGGACTGGGTGAACCGACGGAGATTGGTAAAGTGCGATGACTAAATGTCAGACGTTTAATGATTCACATTCCTTCATAGGGTTAGAAACACACTAACCGATGTAATGTCGTAAGGTTGTTGCTAATCAACTTTTATTTGACAAAAATCTTGTCAAGTTTTAGCAAAAGGACAGAGACGGTTGACAGTCAACATCGATCGATAACGGCGGTTGATGAAAAGCTGACAAACTACAACTGACGAGTCAAAAATGAAATCTTAAGTAACGGAGGTCACATTCAGGACTTTAATCACACTCAATAAGTCCAGTCCACTCCGACAAAGAATGAAGTTGTTATGGTAACCCCGGTGTTGGTATAGTATTGTCTCACGATTTTGATTTACTGAATTGGTGACTGTTTGAAGCTCTGATATACCAGTGGATAACCACCTTATGATTTCGTGAAAACCAGGCTTAGTGAACTGGTTGAATAAAAAGGAAAGTAGGCTAATATTGCAAAATTTATGTCGAGAAAAATTTCGCTGTAGTTTTCTATTGCTCAACGTCTACCGGTTTGTCTGTTAGTAAACCATGAAAAAACCGAGGACGGTGTGCGTTTCTAACGTACTGATATAAAAATATCACTCCTCTGTGCACATAGGGGTACCACAAAACTAAACAACTATAATATGATGTCACAGATTGTGGTATTGTAATGAACTGTTAGGTGGTGCGGCTGGCCATGTACACATACGGTAAGCAGTCCCTAGACACAGCGCTCATAGCACTGAGAAGGACACTTCTCTCATAGGACACACTCTGTCTAAGGATGAATTAACCACTCCGTTTTTGAAATAACCCGACATATCATAGAAGCATGACCCATACATTTAAACACCTATTGTAGTGAGGATGAGCGATCGTAACATACTACTCACACGACCGCTATTCAGTAGTAGAAGCAGGGCATATATTTTGACATCGAAAAATGAAGGAAGAAACATCTGAGTGCAGCATCGCACGACATGGTGCTTGTTACGTAAAGGAACTGAGCATTGGCGTCTGTGGCAACCAAGTCGGTCCCGGCTGAATACTGTATACAAATGAGTGGTTTTGTTTGTGGTCCTGTTTAAACGCTTAACCCATGTGTTAGTTTGTTGAATAAACAACCCTTGTGCCATCCGTTTTTTGGCTTACAGCAATATCATTACGGAGGTTTGTGAACCTTTTTGGGCCGTTCTTACCTCAACATGATTCCAGGAAAAGCTCACAGCAAAAATTGACAAGGAGTGAATTGGCATCACAGATACAACTTGTGAAGGGTAAATTAACTGGCCTGTTCTGACTTCGACATCGTTATTCAAATCCTCGAGTCTGCTGTCACTTGTCACATGCTGCGAATCCTCGTAAGAGAAAGCAGTGTTACAGTGTGCTGATCTTTCAATCATGTCCATTAATTCAATCGATTGCAAGCATTGTGTACCGTCATCTCACTGACGCCAAAAGATAGAGCAATTTCTTTGAGTGTTTGTGATGATTGAAAATCATAACGGAACATTATATGCTACTGTTGTGTTATTGCATAAATAATCACATTGTACAGATACCGATTACATTACAATTCTGTTGGCTGACGTGCTACGTTATTACTACTGTGTAGAAGCTAGCTCTGGGTTTGAGCTAAGTACATTTCCGTTCACTAATACGTATTCCCAGTTATCGTAACTAGCGTCGCGGGCAGGATATTTCAGAATATCTCTTACAATGAAATCCTGCAATATGAAAATTCTGAATGTCCACTCAAGTTCACGGGAAATGGGGGATTACTTGGAACGCTTTGAAATTTGGTGTATTACTCGTAATGATGTGACAGAAGAGAAAAAAACGCCGCATTTCCTCATGGTTATTGGCAAAGATGCCTATACATTGATTAACATCCTGGCGTTTCTAGATTTGCCTCTTTCACTTTCGTACGATTCTCTGAAACATCTGCTACTGAGGCATGTTCACCCCGTCAACTTCGAAGCTGTGGATGGACCGAAATTCCATACTTTAATCAGAAAAGAATCTCAAGAGGTCCGTGAGTCTATTCTTCAAACTCAACACCAGGAGATTGATTGATTGCAGGGAATAATTCCACTTGTCTTCAACACCAGTTATTACTACTGACAGAGGCTTCTCTCCAATCGACCAGAGCTGTATGTGAAAAATTCCAGGATGTAAAGGGCTCAGCAAATGAAGTAAATAACGCCAACAGTGCTGGGAAGCAGACAAACCAACAGCAGTGGCAATTCAAAAAGGCAAGCTGTCAGAAAAATACAGGAGTCGAGCCACATCATTTTACTCCAAATTCTGCCCAACATTTTGGTACCTGTAAATTATGTGGTCATAAATATTCTCGACTTACGTGTCCATTTCGCAACTCCAAATGTTATGAATGTGGCGAGATCGGTCACATTCAAGCCGTCTATCGTTGTTCGAAAACGTGTTTTGACCAGACTTCTTTAGATGAACAAAGTGTTACATCTGACTTGCAGTCTATTGCTTTTACTGTGACTTCTACTAATTCTCCTGGTACTACTCATCACATAGTACAATCTTCTATTGTTAACGGTGGTCCTGAACATTTTTTCATTGCTGACACTGGTAGTGTTGAGTCTTTTATTTCTGTCGCTTGCATGAAGCGGCTTGAACCTTCTGTTATTTTGAAACCTGTTGATATGTCTGTTAAGGGTATTACTGGACCTGCGTTATCTATTCTTGGCGAATGTGAACTTTTACTCACAGATTCTCAGGCCACTACATATACCTGTTCATTTCTTGTTATTAATTCTTACCTGTCTATTATCGGCCTCAAGTGCATGAATATTCTAAACGTCTCTCTTTCGTTGTCTGCTGAATTTTCCGGGTTTGAAAATTCCTTTTCAAAGTCTGTTTCAGATTCGAATTCAGTTACTGAAAGAGTATCTGCAATAGAGCCGGTGCAGACAAGAATTCCTGAACGTGTGAAGAAGAAACGACGTCATCACTACTACCCGGATGTTCATTTGAACTGTGGCGGACTTGATGATTGTAAATCATAATGGAACACTATATGCTACTGTTGTTTTACTGCATGAATAATTACGTTGTACAGACACTGATTATATTACAATTCTGTTGGCTGACGTGCTACGTTATTACTATTGTGTAGAAGCTAGTTCTTGGTTTGAGCTAAGTACATTTCCGATTACTAATACGTATTCCCAGTTATCGTAGCGTTCTTCCGCCCCTTTTCATTTCAACAACCCGCATCTAATTGCATGGAAACGATTACTGTTTCAGGTCAAGCTGGTTTGCAGAAATGCACTGCCGTCGAGCGCGTCATTTATAATCGGTGTACGCCAACAGCCGTTGGTTTGACTTAAACTCGTGTCTTCTGTGCCACCAATGCCGCTAGAGGAACGTGTTGATCGAGTTATGTACGTTGAATCGTCTTGTTTGACCGTCCACGTTAATCACCATTGTTAAGTGAAACATGCAAGCATATGCCACAGGGCGGTCTGTGTTGGTCGACGGTGATGTTGTCATGTCAGGTTGAACAAATCTTTCTGTTCTAAGCTGACAGTAGCAACACGCAGACTCCTGGAGAAACATGAGTGGCTAGCAGCACATTTGTTGTAACCTGGATTTTTAGGTTTAAAGCCTCTTAAGTTGCTTCAAAACCTTAATCTTTTCAGTTGGTTGACATCTGTTTTACTTTTGGCCTTGAATCGATAGGACAGTGAGGTACGGCTTCGTACACTGTCAGTAACTTTCATGTGACTAACGACAGTGTGTTGTAAATATAGGACATTTTTGATGGTCAAAATTCCCTTCGATTGACCTTGTCGCACTCTTCTCCATGACCTCGTCGAACTAGGTGCCTGCTATTGTGATTATCAAAACCCGCGTCTAAGTCCTAATTACTCCAGCCCCCCCCCCTCGGTCGTTAAATTTCACTCACCTGTCGCACATCCATTGCTATCTGTCACGCGCACCCTCCCCACCCATGTGAATACGGCCTTCCTACTGCCTGCCGTGAAACTGTGGCCAACTGATCGGTCTGCCAGAAGGCCGGCTACTTGGACACACATCAGACTGATCCGATCGCATTTCGTCGGTTCGTCCTTGTATGTCGGTCGCTTGTACTTACAGTTGCAGTGCCTTGGGACTCTTGACGGTTTGTTGCGGTCAAACGTTGTTTTGTCCCACGAACGCAAACGAACTGAGGTTTGTTTCTTGTGATTTTTTATGTCTATGTCAATAGTACCACGGTTTCCAGCGCTTTGACTTGGTTCTGATAATTGGTGGCATTGGTTATACGTACGTCACTCAACGTTCGTCTGAAGAACGTACAGTAAACATACATAGGGTTTAACCAAGTTAACTTGGTAGAAAAATAAACCGAACATCTTTTAATGGAGGGCTTGATTTGTAACAATTCTGGTCTTCAGATGACTCTGTGTCATTGGACGTCATTACTTTTATGACTAATCAACACATTAACAACACTTATGTACCAGCTGCTAATGTATTCGGGGTAAAATGTGTTTTTTGTTAGAGGTGTTAACTCCAAGCAAATTTCAATGGTGAACATTTTCGTGACCGAACGTCAGCGTTCTTTAAACAGGGGTTTCGTTCTAGAGGTTCCGTCTGCGGGTTGGTCGTCTTGCTTGCACAATAAAACACTCAACGTATGGTACCAGTCTACATGAAACTATGTGTGATGTGGAGTTTAGTAGAACACATCGAACGGAAGTCCCACTGTACAGAAGTGTGCATCCACAGTCGTCCAATGAAAACATGTTATCAGTCGTAAGATAGTTTACCTGTGGTTTACCAGACCCAATTGAAAACGGTCTTCGGATGGAGTCGAGCAGGTGGCTGGTGAATTATACCACTCAGACTACGAAGATACACATTGGGGACATTAACCTCACACTTGAAGTGGACAACTTACCTCACTGAAGGGTTACTGTAGGATTCAGTCGGTTTATCGCCTTGAAATCTGCCGAAACTACTATTGAACCCTTCGAATGTATGACTCGCAAGTAATGTATCAGATTTATTGAATTTGAACACAGGAAGTTATAGAAAACCTGGACCCCTATCGGATTCGGATCTTCAGATGATGTGAAATTTCTTCGTGAACATTCAATACATTCCGTTCTATGTTAGAAGTATGACAGATGGCGGACACTGGGTTTTACCGGTTACTGACTGGCAAATATATTGGCTGGCTCGAATGTTACTCTTCAATGACTTGCCTTCTTGTTCAGAATTGTGTAGAAACATGCGTAGCACGAGAAGGTTTGTGCTGGTGAATGGCTACTTATATGACTATTTTAATCAACTGACTAATCCTAGGCGTTGATCTGCGAGAACAAGTACCGGTTTGACGGTATCCACAAGCTGAATAATTTTCATCAGTAGGACAGTCCGAGGTGTAGTCCACTAGTTAAGAATATTAAAGCGCCGTTGGTGAGTCATATAGTTTGATGTGCCTGTGTCACTTTTAGCGCAGTTATTGACCATCGCACACTTTCTTCTTTATGTATCTGTTGCATATGCGAGAAATGAACTAACAGAGAAAGCTGATGTATAGACGACCCTATGACATTAATAAAAAGTGAGACAAGCTAACTGATTTGCCACTAGTCCAATGTACGTGTCATGGCTCAATTCATGCACTGCTGATTACTGAACTTGAAGCTAATGAGTGGTAGAGACTACGACACCTCATGGCATAGCAGCCGGTTCAACATTCAGTCTACTCTCATACTCATTCCTTACCCTCGACGGCCTGGTGGTATGTAATTTAAAGCTTATACATGTTGCATTTTGACAGATCTAATTTTGTTAGTGTAATTCTTCATCAAGTTCCAATGTATGAGTAAACTGTGGGAATTATTATGTACTGGTGTGCTGATCATACTGTGTCATTAGGATCAGAAACGATTGATTTAACATTCATACGGTTGTATTGTACGTCTCACCAGCATTCGATCATAGTTCCTTCAATTACAATATTTCATACAATCACAGAAAGTGGACCAGCTCCAATGGAAATGTTTGTTTCTCCCTAACATTGCATTACCACGCTTGATATCCATAAAAGTGGATTTCAGTCTAGAGCTAAAGGAAGCTCAACAGCTAAGGAAACTAATTCACACACCTTCCTGCAACCCCGGTGACCGTGGCCCAATGGATAACTGCTCGGACTACAATTTGCTGCCTATTCACGGATCGTGGACTCAATTCTCGGGCCTGCATGTTGCTGATGAGAACCAAGTCGGTCGAAGCAGCTGTCCACCACATCGCTAGTGGTCACCGAGACCAACCGTTTGCATGAACCCCGTTTTTGGCTGCTGTTTCCCTATCCGAGTGCAACAAACGTTAAGCTTGTAGGGAGAACAACTGACTCAGGAGAAGTACAAACCTTAGTCACCTTACAAGCGGTAGCGACATTGAAGCAGCGATCAATCAGAACGCAGCTTGAGCCACAGGCGACCTTGACGCGCATACAACACGACCCTCTAATGCCGTGATGCAAGTGTGCACCAGTACAGGAAACAAGTAG
Source organism: Paragonimus heterotremus (assembly GCA_013368495.1). NCBI lineage: Eukaryota > Metazoa > Platyhelminthes > Trematoda > Plagiorchiida > Troglotrematidae > Paragonimus > Paragonimus heterotremus. The sequence goes on from LUCH01000455.1 coordinate 13,946, forward strand.
TCAAGGTCAGTCAGTATTAAGTGGTCGGCTCACACCCAGCTGTTTTTAACAAGTCGTCCTCTTTTGGAAAATGTTGCATTTGCAACCCTCAACAAACACTAGACATTCTTCTATCAAGCAATTGTCAGAAGAAACCACCACGTCCGTTGACGCCGTATTCCACTGGACACCATGTCACAAGCTTCATATACAGTTAGAGAACAAGTCGAACAATGTAATCGGCATGAATGCGCCCAGAAGTGAGTATCCCTTTCGTTGCGAATAAATTTAAATTTCCCTGCACGCCTTTAACAGTTTGTCCGATCATTGGTACCTTAAAATATCTCATCGTTTTTGAAGAACACTATTCAGAATAAATAGTCTTATATTAATTCCTTTTTACGCAAGCCACTGATTGACCGCGAGACCATTTCGGTCTCTGCACTCAATCAGATAACACTCGAAGCACCGATTGAGTCACCGTCATTCTTAAATTTTGAGAATATCCGTGCCATCGTTGGATCGCACGATATGGAGCCCCTGGCAATCAAAAAAGCATCTTTCTTGTTTGCTCGTGTCGAGCATCGTACATTGTGACACACATTTGTCACAAACCTAACTGTTTGGAGTCCACTTTCTTTAACTATCGCGCATTTTATCCCGTTGGCTGAAATCTATCAACCGTTTGTGGTTGCCAGTTTGCAGGTCAACTTCGAAAGACTGATAGATTTCAAAGGATAGGAATGAGCAACGGCTAAACAGAGTAACTGACATAAGTTGTGGAGCGTAAATGAAACCACACATTATTTTTCGAAGATATATTGAAGAATAAAACACTTTTGTGGAAAATAGACCTTCTCTAACACACACCATTATGAAAACGATTGCAAGTAACAAAAGTACCGTCATAATTGCCAACTGTGGCGGCAACAGTAATTCGCAGAGAAATGTTTTATAATACATGTCTACTTTAGAGAACGGAGGTTACGGAAAAACTCCATTGTTGTTGGCCTTCACAAGATGAACACAAAATATAACATCACCCTCCACTGAGGGTGAAGGGTTGAGCAGCAGACCAGTTAATCCATTCTGACAGGTCAACCTACAGTGGTGAAACAAAGTTTTTACCGGAGTTCCAATGTCTAATTATTGTAGCAACAACAATGTTGAAAGAAACAATTTTAGATGAAATGAACAGATAGTTCAGTTAGGGCGAGATGGAATTAGTTTCAACAAACCGAATGCATCTCCATCAATAGCAATACTCGTTAAAGTAAACCAGGTCTATTTTCAGAAATATTGAAAATCAGTGACTAGATCCAGAGTATAGTCCGGCGACAGCTAGTCCTATTCTGTCGCGTGGTTTGATGGGAACTGTGTGCTACAATACGACAATAGAACAGATGAAGTAAACTTCTACAAGATGTACTTGTCACGTAAACGAACTGGTTTGAATGCAGGAAATGACATTAAATTTTAGTTGCCTGTTTCTCATAGCCCTCGCATGTTTGGATCACAAAATGATGAATGCTGACAGTCACTAAATCTGAAAGAATGAATCACCGTCCTTGTACTAAATTACAAAAAGATATGGGGAACTAATAAGTAAACAGTGCAGCTGGAAGGTACACAAACTTCGCAGCCTGGTTGAGTGATATTTTACTATGTTCACACAAAATGTTAAACAAGTGACACCGATGAACTCAGAAACACATGCTTACAATACGTTGAGCCAGAAATTGAAGAGGGAGAAAAGTAGGTCGCATAACTATATCTGGATAGTTGGACTCAGTTTATGTGAAAAAATAAAAATCTTACAACAAAATCATTGAGCTGATCTAAGAAACGGTGCTCGGTAGGCACAGCTCGAACTGGGCACGTGGTTGGTGGCACGACAGGAGGCTTCATAACACCGCTCACATGACCGGAATTCGACGATTGTTATGATTACTGATCAGACAGCTGACACTGCTTTATTTTCACCGGATGTGGTTGTCCCCAGTCGGTTGTGGTCATCACCCAGTCTCGTCTGAATATATTAAACGGAGAAAAATCAACAGACAGTGTGTGTGGTCGTCTGAGCTTGTGTTATGTAGTGGAATGTAAGCTAAATCTTGTCACTGTCTCTTGCGATGGCCGGCTTTATTGATGCAATGCTTTCCGTATGTAAGCCTTTAACATTCGTTGAGCTAAATTCCGTTGGATATTAGGTTTACAGTTCAGCGTGTCTCAACAGTATCGTCACGTGCTTCAGCCAGTTACCGCGACCTTGAAAATGTTAATCTATTCACGGGATTTCGCGAAAAGAATTCACGTTGCACTTGCATCTGGATTTCTCTTTTGTAGGAAAATATTGTATGCAATAAATTGAAGCGAACAATACAGATAAATTTTGGCGTTGCTCAAAAAACATTGTGCCGGCAGACAGAATGCTTTGCATTCTATTTTGAACGAACTAAACCTACCACCTAAGTAAAAGAGCATTACACATTACTATAGTGACTAATCTCATTCTGTCAAAAGACGATTCCGAAATAGGCGATCTTTCATCTTCAGAAGTGTGAAAATACGAAGGTGGTCATGAGAGTGTTTTATAATCTGGTGGTCATCATATGTGAAACTAGACATACAACGGATCAATTCGTTAATCAGTCAGTAGCATCACTACCATGGCAGTGCTAAAATAACGGACACACACACACAAGTGGACAGCAATGTCTCAGAGCAACTACCTCAGCATATCGCAACAGCCGGGATTCATAAATTGTGTAAACGGCTATGAATACTTGTTTGAGATCCACCTGGTGATGGATCTTCAGGCGATGACGAGCGGTCGCCGATGCCGGTGGTCTATGTGGCGAGTGTTGGGTGCCTATGTGGGTTTCAGCTTGCATCCGCGCCACATGTTTTCCCACTCACGTTGAGATGTGTTTCAAGACCCGAAACTTCAGCCGCCGTTCAGTCATACCAATGTAGTCAACTTGGCAGCTACACGAGAATCGGTAAATGATATGGGGTGTGGTGAACGCTTTATAATCTCTTGTACTGTAGTACTCACTTGATAATAAGCAAGGAAATTTGTGAGGCCATCACTCTTTCGTATTAACGTTTTCAACCGCACTATAAAAAAATTATTCAAAAGAAATGACCCTTTACCTTTTTGAACCGTCGTGTGGTTTCAGACACAGGTTCAAAACTGACTTCAATTTTCGATGACATTGCGCAGAGGTTTAAAGCAGAATTAGTCGATTTCGAAAATCAATATCGCACAGTTAGTTTCAAACACAGATATGTGCTGAAACCAAAACACGCTGCTGCTTTGAAGGAGCTTAGAAGGAATGGCGCGTGGGTGATTTTTCTTCCGGAGCAGTACTGCGTGACAAATCGAGTTATTAAAAAAAATCACAGAATTGGTACAGATCCTAATTTACTGGGGAGGGTGAGAATGTTGGCGAATGTGTTATTGTCACGCAGGCCTGCTGTAAGACTTGAGTTCGTCAGTTTCAAGTGGTTCACGCTTGCAGCGGTATCAAGTGGATGTGGAATGAGTGAGGTGGAGGGTCTGTGTGAGCTGTTTCCTGGCCCACAGAGAGGGGTTGTGGAGTCTGAAAGGGATAGCCCCGGTCGTCGATAACAATCGCACTCTGACAGGTCTGGAGCAGGCTTGACGAGTCCTGCAGATGACTTGGAACGCTTCTTCCGGATTTATTCGATGGCTAGTGTCAAGTAAATGGGAGTAAACCACACCGGACTTAAGGTTTCTTGAACCGTTACAAAACCATTTGGGTGGGTTTTCACGGATCCTCTCTCACAGCACTGCCATGGTAGTCACGCTGTTGACTGATTAGCGAATGGCTCCGCAGTATGCTGTCCTTGTATGTTTAGTTACACATTTTATCCAAGTTTCTGCTTTATAACCTCCTGTTCTGTAGTACTCATTTGACAATATTCAGCAAAATTTGCCAGACCACAAATCGCATACACTAACGCTTTTTATTGCTGTACTAAAGCTGGTTTCGGGAATATGATGTTTTACATTCACTGTTCAGTTCTTAGCTCCTCATATGACGGATAGTTCAACTCTGTTGAATGCCACAATTAGTGAATTCAAGCGGGTCAACACGATTTCTCGCGCTTTGATTTCTATGATGTGAATCATTCAACTTGATCACGCTTGCATAGATACCAGCGTTTTCTGTAAGCCCATAAGGCGTACCTTGTTGGGTGGATCCACTCATTGTATTTTCAAAGTCTATCTCAAGATTCACCTCAAAACTGTAAATTAAATTCATTTGGGTGTCCTCTTGTCAAACCTACAGCGTTGACAGTATCGTCAACAGAATCTAGCAGATATATGGGAACATGCCAAATTTTCCAGTAAATTCCATTTTCACAATCGTTGGGACATATCGGTCTACATCGATCAAGTTGCCAGCTTTTTCAACCTCTGCTGATGTTTATTCTGTGTTTATTCGTGGAGGCGGATGGATTCTCTAATCTGAACTGCACTCTAGACGTAAAAATTGCCCATAATCTTTTCGCGTATGCTAAGTCAGTCTTGTCTAATGTGAGGTCAGTAATTTACTCGTCAACACTGTTGTTTCATGAAAACGTAGTCGGAGTTCCAGTCTTAGTCGTGGCAAGGAAATGCACTATTGATGAGTCCTGCCTAGAGCAAAACTAGAGTATTGAGCCTCTTTTTTTAATGGAGTTGATCGAAGTGTCTAAAATTCGTGAGTGAACTTCAACTTAGATAATAGTTATAACAGAGTGGCGATAACAAAACTTACTTGTTTGCTCACAGTACGTTCACAAATGTATCTAACTCTACGTTTGATTGTTTCTTGTTAACAAGGAATGCCATGAGAATTCTGAAGAAATAAAAACACCTCGGTGAATTGATCAGTTTGGAAGCCTAGAACACGAATGTTCTATTGATGCTAAACCTGTTCGTAAAAGACATTACGTTTTTCACAAACATACACATACTTTGATCTGCTCCTCTTTGTCTAAAGGCCTTCTAGGGTAAACCTTTCTTGAATTACAGTTACAAGTTGAGAGATCATAGGTACACCTGAAACAACGTGGTTTTGGTGAATTATACACCTTACTGTTTGGCACCATCTGCGAGCAACTGGCTGGGGAATAAAACAAAAGAGCACTTCGGTTTGTAGACCCATTGTTTAATCGCTCGTAATTCCGAACGCTTTTAAGCGACTTATCCTGCAAGACTGTAACCTGATGTATTTTCGAACAATGATATACAAGGTTGTTGCCGGATGGATGCATACCGTCATTGTAAACTTACTCTAATCTGCAAAATTTGTAGGATTTCCAAAATGTCGGTCCACATGTCGACGCCCTTACAACGTTAGTATGATTCCTTTTGGAATATAAGAACCAGGATATTCGAATGTCATTTGAATTTCTGAAGAACGTTCGACTACTTAAATCGGTTTTATATTTTAGGTTGTGATGCCCACGCCCTTAATAATGCTTTGAGTATCCGTTGTAAATCATTGGCCTTTTGTATGGTACAGTTATGTCGATATTAAAAAGAACTAACGTTTAGTAAATTAATGCTGCTCTCTCGTTTCTAGTTTTAATCTACCTTCCAAAATATATTGTGTATATCGAACACTAGGTTGGCAATATACCCCAAGGATACATAGGTAGGTACTCACAGTCGGGTTGTAGTCTACGAACAAATTTATGCGACGCAGTCTAGGGTTTCCAACCCGACATTTACTAGGTTATTACGAAAATGCGGTGAACCATCTTCGTTACTCGCTGAAGGCTGTCAGTTCATTGAATTTACTACCACTTTTTCTAGTCTTCAAAAATTTGAGCTTAATTACCATGATACAAAGTATTCAGGTCTTTTCTACCTTCTAAATTGAACCATCTCGAATATATTCTTTTCATAGTTACTTAGATTAAACTGCTGGCAGTTTGCTTAAACCAATCGAATGAAACATCATGTCCGTGAAACTTGGTTATAGAGATTATGTAAGTCTATCATCGTCCATACTGGCTACATTCCTTGGCCACAGAAAGCCTTCTTCAAAAGAATGGAAGTTGGTGTCAAGATTTGCAAGCTATCTGTCTACAGGTGACAGTATTCAAGATTTTGCCGCAACGCGATAGTGCTTGCAACAGTCTCACAAACTTCATGTTCCCCGAATTTACTCAGTTGCTTATAACATTCATCTCTTGACCTCTTCATTACATAAATGCTACACACAAGACGTTAACTATCTCTTGTCTTACCCATCTGTTGCACGGTTGTACTAAAATATCTACTGATCTGTTTTCTATTTTATGTAAATCAAACGGAGAAAATTCGTTAAATTGTTAGTAATTAGTTTACTACAGTCGTCCAACTGATAGCGCTTCAGTGATATTAGTTTGGGGAATAGGGGAATCGATTAATCTGGTTCGGCTTAAATGGATACAAACAATCACGTGTACCAAGTGCTAGGTAGGCAGGGTTTTGTGGACACGTGATTCATTGATCGTACATATTACAGTGTGCATTAAAAGAACAATATAACGACATTCTGTTTAGTCAGTATTTTCATAACATTTATGATCTCTCACTAATTCGAAAGAAGTACTTAGAAGACGAATGCTCGATACATGCTAGGATTTCATGTTAGATGGAGAGAATAAATAACGCGGAAATTTCATTGAACATCACAGCGGACTGACACACAAAAGCAATAAACTTGATAAGATAACTAGGCTATTATTATTTATTAGGCTACCCTTTAAATGGTTAATTGAAACATACAACACAGCCAAAATGAGGGTATTTAGTCAGAGGGAGAGGCTGCCTGTGTCTTCAATCAAAGGGGATTAATGTGATAGCAGCAGAATACACTACTAATACTGATAATCTTGTAACTGTGGTGAGAGTCACATAGGCAGGATCAATTAGTCACTGACCTCAACAATGAAACGACATGAACATAGTGTGGTGGACTGTCAATCAGGAAATGTGAGCATTCCAACTCCCGGCGGAATACCCCAACACAGGGCTGAGGTGCGTTCAAAAATCCACAGCGAGCGGATGGAGGACGGCGTGTGCGACCGGATGTCATCGCTCTACCGGATCGGGCCAACGGCCGAGATGTGGCAGCCAAAAGAGAATGGATTACCAAATTTAGGGCGTGATTATTCCAACACTCTCAGGAATATGTCGACAAGGTCGGAGAATACGGTCAAAGCCCTCAATGGACAGACGGAGGACAACACGAGCGACCGGACAAGCCCTTGCTCAACGAAATCGGATCAACGGACGAGAAATAGCGGGCGGAAAATCCCCGGATAGAAGGCGCCGATCACACACCTAAACCGGGTAGAAGTGCACACGACGTGTGAGCGGAAATCGGCGGGTGTTATGGACTGGAATTGTGATTCAAAATCGCGAGCGCACGTGTGGTATGGTAACTAGCAGGTTGGACAATAAAGATTGTGCTTTATTGGACTCCTTTTTGCTACAACAGGTAAGTTCACAAACAGGTTTCAAACCCCGACAGTGCAAACAAAGGGGTGTATAAACCCCCCAGCAAATTCGATCGAGCGACCTATTCCGTCAATTAACAACAATGCAGAGCTGCCCTCAGGCTTCCTCAACACGATACGCTATCAAAACTGACGGTCCTTAAAATTTGCTGCGGTCATTGCAACAGACCGGTTTAAACTTGCCTTATACGTCTAAAAACAAATATTCGCAAACTTTGGGCTACAGTGAACCTTAAAGAAAGTGAGTATCATTCAGGCTGCATTGGTTGTTGGTTCCCAAGCCTTATAGAAGCTAAATTAGTTATTTAGTAGTTGCAAGCTAATACAAACTTCCAGCGTTCGTCTTATGACTATCTTACTTAGTATTTGTCTTGTCGGTCTACTGTTTATGAGTTTGTGTGTCTTGACGACCGATGATAATCCGAGTGTGCTAAATACATACATGTATGTATGCACATATCTGTGTCCACGTTGTCTTAGCGTCACTTTCTCGGTGTAGCCACTTTTTGGTCTTTTCTGTACCACATATGACATATATTCTTTTTTGATTTATAAACAGGGGCTAGCCGGTTAGTACAGACTCGCTTTGTTCTGATTAGTCCAAGTTCACAGGACAAACTCGTATACTGGTTGAATTTTAGAGTACATAAGTTAAAAAAACTATATTCACATATTCAACAAAAGTTAACGTGTTAAAACTTCAGTCCTATATATAACATATTCATACGTCACTGTTTGTCACTTCTTAAACGATCATAATCTTATAGATCGTTTTCTTACTCTTCTCAGCCAAAAACATTTGTAGTTTTGCGGAGTGATTTGATGACTAGTGGGTATAGACACTATAGATCTCAGTGCTAGTTTTGTGGTGGTACCAGCTAAGAGAGAATTAGTCAAATAATTTTACAATAATCTTACTTTCATTTACACAGAGCAAAAGGGTCACCGATTTAGCAGATGTTAATTGACGCACTATCGGCGATGTCTCCACCTAGAGAGATTTAACCATATCAGTGGACTTGCATTTGACAGACATGTTAGAAAATTCAAGGGTTATCGACTTTTTGAGTTCAAACATATGAAAATCTGACCCAAACATATTTCTCCAAAGTGCTTGCTCGTGAATACTCTACCTCTTCAGCTTCTGACAGTTAAATGGCCTTTGATCCGGGCGTTTTGTTTTACTCTTTTAATTTGATGATTATGCAAATCTCCAGTTCCTTGTTACCACACTTTGCTTGATTGGTGTGTAAATCACCCATTTGGAATTGAACTCATTCTGGTTGCTCTGAACCGCTTGAATGCTCGGAAGAACTCTGATGGGTACGAAGGTCGCAATAAATGATTCTGTCGAAATTGCTGAGTTTGTCTACGTATTCATTCTGATAATTTGTTCAAAAGTATCGTGACATTTTGATCCAATCTTGTTTTGAATATTTCGGATCTTTGGTTTATGTTTACGCGTTGCTTAATGGCTTCTTGGAAGTACGCACGAAGGGTTATTCCTGATGTCTATTACAGCGCTGAAACGGGTTGTTTCACTGATAGTAAAATAGTGCAATCGAACTTTCACGAACCGAAACTAACTTTTAACAAACTTTGTGGAAGTAATTTCTTTCAAACGATGGCTTGACTCAACTAATGATACTTGTGACTATTTACTCATCTGAACTGGGCATGCTCCGTAACCGGTAACTATTTTAGAAAGTTCCTTTCTGCAGCAACGTTTTGGTTGACCTTATTTGAATTTGTCACTTGTATGGATGTGTTTTACCATGACAACAATGTTTCGTATAAAAACTGTATGTTTGGTTTTGTAACTTTTGTTGATATGTTTATTTGTTTCGCCTTCCCATCATTTGACCAAAGGCTGTTTACCACTTGCAACACACTTGATTCGCTGAGCTGGCTGCGGGTTTTTATCATTACGATGCTACGTGTCCGTGGACTATTCGTCTGGAATTAGCTGTATTAAACGTGGGTTTATTTCCATTCATTTTTTGCTTTTGCGTGATGTCATTCATTACAACCTTATCACGAGTTGATCAACGTAGTCTCTTGACCCTGATAAATCTCGGGTACATAAATTCCTACAGAACACTTGTCGTATGGATTTGTAACCCTAGCAATCACCTACAGCCCTGATGATGAACATAAGTAAAAACGAGCTTGTTCGCCACAACGTTTTCCTCTGGAAAATAGTTGAGTTTGCGTAATGCTCGAAATTAAGGATTTCGAAGAGCCCAATAAATCGTACTCGAACTGAAACCTTCCACACAAGTAATAAGGAGAAGATCTTGTACTGGTTGCTGTAAGCAGTTCATTTTTATGAGATAAGAAGACTAATTTATCTATGTACAATGGAATTAAAGAAATCGCAGTCTGTGATTGGCTGGTCGTGTTGGCACAAACTATAAGTAAATTGGCGCATACAGAATGGAGAAAGTAGTGAGTAACAGAAGACGTAACATTGAGGCTGTTTGTCCAATCCTGATGCAGTATATTTAACGCGACGTCAGAATTGGTTCCTCGTTAGATCTTCCATTGTGTCGGGGTTTGGATAGGCGGCGAATCAATTAGATTTTCACCACAGTTTGTTAGAGAAGAGATGATGATGCATATATGATTCTTCTGAAAATTCTTACTCAACACTAAAATGCGATTGACTACGTCACTGCCTTTTATGAGCGAAGAATTCTTTCCTCCCAAGAATATGTCTGTCAGTCTGATCTGTTCGTAATTGACTAATATCCATATTATCGAGTCCAAACGGAATGTCTTCCGTACAAACAAAAATCACAAACTTAAGAAAAAAAGACACTGGCTTACATTTTGATTAGACATGAAATCGTATAAAAAATCGACGATATATCACAGCGGCATATTGGCATACAAAGGTTAACTCTCGACCAAATATACCACCCGCGGACTTGTTAAATTCTGCTTCAAAATTTCTGTTAACTTAAAAGGACTTTGCGCACTCTTGAAGAGGATAACGAGTCAGGAGTCGATTTAAATATGTGTACCGACCAACACACAAGTTTATAGTATACCGAGATGTCCGTGAATAACATCAGCCACAATAGGGTGCCTGTCATATGCGTTTTTGGTCAACCTTTCACCCGCGATATGTGTGTCCGTGTTCGTTTTAGTTTTTCCTATTTGGTGTTAGAAGTATAGTCATGTAGCATTATTCGTTGTAATTTCTTTCATATCTATTTCCCAATCAAAATGTTGTTACTAGAACTCGAATGTGACTGGAATTTCTGAACACCGAGAAGTATCTCATCTTTATTTTTCATTGTGAGAACATTGAGACATTATTTGAGCACCTTTGTTTCTTTAAGACGGCAAGAAGACATACATTGCGAGATGCAAGCATTTCGTTTATTCTCATCAGTCGATTACATAAAACGTTCGGTTATATAGGTTAGCGCTTGGCGAACGAGAGTATAGACAGTTGAAACCAATTGGAAGTAGTACACCAAGGATGAGAGGATCGCCCAAATTGCACAAAGCCGGTGTCCCCCTGAGGCCTATCCTCGCCATGGATGATTCAGCTTACCATAACCTTGCTCGATGGTTAGTTCAGCTTCTTGACCCCATCCGTAAAACCCTCAGCTTCCGTTCTTTGAAAGATTCTTTTGAGTTATGTGATATTTTGCAGAACATTTCGGTGAGTTCCACACAAAAGATGTATTCAATTGACCTTGACTCACTATTCACAAACGTTCCATTACACGAAACGGTTGATTACTTATGTAATTTTATTTTGATTCATAATATTTCTTTGCCCATCCCTGTCGACTACCTTAAAGAGTTGATTCTTATGTGTACGGAAAACATTCGGTTTGAATTCGATGGATGTGCTTATAAGCAAATTGATGGTGTAGCAATGGGCAGCCCGTTGGGCCCAACATTGGCTGATATTTTTCTTGGAATGGTGGAAGATGGACTATCAGTTTATATTGACCGTTCTTTGCTTTATAAGCGTTATGTCGATGATATTTTAATATTTACCGATTTTGATCATTTTACTACTCTTTTACATCAGTTTAATTCCACTCATCGAAATCTCCGTGTCACACATGAACAAGAGCTCAACAACTCATTAGCATTCTTAGACGTCCTTATTTCTAGACGTTTAGACGGTACACTCAGTAGATCTGTTTATCGAAAAGCCACATGGAGTGGGCAATACCTACAATTCTCTTCATTCGCGCCCGTGGCTTACAAACGTAGCTTAGTGCGAACCATTTTTCACCGAGCAAGGAAAATATGCACAGCCGATCATCTAAAGGCTGAAGAGGAGCTCTTGAAGAGCGTTCTGCTGGCGAATGGATATCCGGCCAAGTTTGTCGAAATTCATAGCAAAGAACGAGTAACTATCCCTCGACCACAATCAGTGCCGAAGAAGCATGTTTTTATCACCCTTCCTTACACAGGTGACCACAATATCACCGATGTAAGTCGAAAGTTGAATTCAGCCATTGATCGCGCATATCCCGCAGCGGAATTGCGCCTGTTGCTTTCCACCCGCAGGATGAATCTCCGCTGCCCTGATCGTTCCTTCTCGGAAAACTCTGCCTCTCACGTTATCTACCAGTTCACTTGCAGTTGCGGTGACTCATACATTGGCAGAACGGACCGAAACTTACGACAAAGGAAGGCGGAGCACATCCCCAAGTGGCTATTGCAAACAATGACTCAGCCTGGGTCAGCATGCCAACACTCGAACAGAAATCCGGCGTCTTCGATCGCGAAACACTTAATCGCAACAGGTCATGTGGTTGACCCCGTCACTTCTTTCATGGTCCTATTGCGTAACCGCAACCCCAAACTGTTGGCATTCTCGGAGGCATTGTTGATCAAGCGTCACGCACCTGCTCTTTGTTGGCAAAAGGTGCTGACGCAATCAATTTCGTTACCGTGGCAGTGAACCCTGATTGCTCCCATATGATGTTCGTTCATTTCATTGTTTAGTCGCCAAGCGCTTAACCTATATAACCGAACGTTTTATGTAATCGACTGATGAGAATAAACGAAATGCTTGCATCTCGCAATGTATGTCTTCTTGCCGTCTTAATGAACTGGATAAAGAGAACCTTTGTTTCTCTATAATTTTGAGGTCATTAAGAAAAATTAGATAAATTAGACTTAAAAGAACACCATTTCGCGTTGTCCATTGAGATTGGAGTAGGTTATTTCATCTGATTATAAAGGTTTGAAAAATGAACCTAGGGATGTGATGTGTCTATTCATTTCGTTGGCGAGTTGTGATTCAAACAGAATGGAAGTGTTGTGCCCTGGTAATCTGGCTACACGATGAATTATGAGTACGTTCCGAATAAACAGTGAGAAGGGCTGACCGCTCTTGCCCACGACGGTGGAGAGGGGGTGAACTTCCTAAGTTTCTACGTGTCTCCAGCCTAGATTTCTAAAATGCGTTTTATATTGATTTTCCGGAATTGATGCGGCAAACCAAAGACACTTATGTTCAGCAAACTGCTGTAATGTTTTTGGGTCTCAACAATCTCATTCAGTCTTTCTTTGTAAACAACAGTCTGAGGAATGGTAATGCATTCAAAGTCCACATTGGCTACCAAAACTGTCTTTTAAAGACCACCTTGAAAATTGCGTTGCTAATCAACCCGACAACACACAGTCATCATTTCAATCAATTGTTTTGCAACCAACCTAAAGCATTCAGTTCACTCCGCCAGTAATGCATGCAAAGGGTCCTCGTTTGAAAAAATCAAAATGTTTGGTTCCGCTCATCGGTTCAGTCAGAACAGAGACGACATAAGTTGTGAGGAGTTAACAGTTCGATTCATTTTTATCAGTCATTACCATAGAAACCAGCTAGTTTTACATAGACTAGGGATAGAAACAACAAACGAATGAACCAACCAAACAATTTCAAACTGTCGCCTATCCCAATGATATAATCGATTCCATGTCCAAGACTCTATCACGTGCGAACTTGCTCACCATTAGTCCTATGTTTTGCATGAGCTTTTTCTATTTCAAGTGGGGCGCGTGCGGAAAGTGCTGATGGGAAAACTAAATTGTTTTCCGCGATTGAATTATCTACGCATCGATAAGTAGACATGAAATGCAGCGCAAACCAGCTCATTAGAAAGCAGTCTAGCCTGGTGTCAAATTGTTGACTGTTAACTCTCATTACTGGGGAGGTAACGGCATCTGGAATCAAAATTAAATTTATGTAAATGTTATTCAAAAAAACGCAGAATTTTTTCATGCTGCAGTTAACAAGTGTTTAGCCGGTAAGTATACTGTTAAACACAACACTCAACAACTGCCTCAAGAATGGTGTTTCTGGGTGTGTACATGCACGGGTTTTGATGACAAACCACATAAAATTTAGTGTAATATTAGCGATAGAGATATCTGCAGTGGGTTGAGAAGTCCTGAAATGGTTACTTTTCAAATCTCACTTAAATAATAGAAGTGTGACTTACTATTCATGAAGACTCGATGTCTGTTTGCTTAGTCGCGTTCAAATGCACTTATGACTGAGTGGATCTTGCACCCAGAAGATGACTAGGCTTTCAATCCCTCTATTTCTCATTAAAAGGCGTGTTCTTTTCCAGTTTCTTCTCCACACATACTTTTTTCTATTGTCTTTGTTAACTGTGACTCATAGTTCATAGTGTTGAAACAGTCTACTCGACTCCAAGCGTTTGCCGGCCAGTTTACTAGGGCTTGTTCACTCTCACAATGAAACGACTATCGCGTTGAACTCCACACCTTCTTACATCCTATAGTGCCAAATCTACAATTAATTGTACTCTTACAAGGACTGCTTTGTCAATCAAGTCTTTTTACACTACCCGCTCATTTACATTCATGGTGATGTACACGATTTTTCGTTTAACTAAACTCTGTTAGGTCATGCACTGAAAGAACGCAGGCCCACTTCCGGACCAAAGTCCATTGTCACTAACCCCATTCCAGTCAAAACTGATCAGTCAAGAGCCTTCCGCCTTATGCATCAAAGCTCTTGTGATCAGTCGTACGACAATAAATTTTGTCATGGTGGTTAATAAGTAATTACTGCACATCCCGTTTTTATTTTATTGGTCTGAATGATAACAATCCACTTGGTTTGTTATTTTGTGCTTGCTACAGCCGCAAGACAAGAAATGACGATTAACATCGATCATGATGTTCGCCCTTAAACCGATATTTCACAGTCGGCTTCCTACACAGTGGGACTCACCGAGAAAAGGTTGTCAACCTGAGACATTTTGACGTGAAAGTATGTACTAAATGGAGCTACTGAGCTCACGAATCAATGTTGTCCTGTAGCACATAACGGATATCGTTAAATATATCGTTAATTTTTTCGCGGATTCCATCAACCCATCAACCCCTGCTTAAATTTCGGAACGAAATACTCTTTTTTTCCAACACTACCACAGACTCCTAGATTCGTTTGAGTAAAATCAACAGGGTTTCCTGTGGCGAATTCACTTTATTTGTCGTAAATTCTTAACGACCAACTACTGATGTTAGACGAAAATTCGAGTGACGTCAGAAGAAAATCTAGTGTGTTTGTTAAGCAGGTGATGACTCCATCTCACAACAGAAATAATCAAAAATGCGAACTTGCAATTTCTGCAATTTACCTTATGGAACATGAAGACAAATAATTGATTTCTGGTTTAAGGAAAATAGTAATCGATTGTCGTGTTGTTAATTTCGTAACCACTTGGAGAGTCTCTGATGGTTCCTTGCACATCAGTACCATGGTGTCACTCATCATACAAATAAAACCGTATTTCCGGTGTTGTGTTGTGTTTAAGAGTCTCTGAAATATGTATACTTGCGTTACATCCAACCACTGTAGGGATCAGAATTACTGGTCAGAACTTGGCCAGATTCACCACACAGACGGCTTGTGAAATACCTGAAAGAATTAAAACGCAACAAACATGCAAACATCGATAGTCGAGAGACTCCAGTTTGGAAATTTTATTTTTGGTGGTTATTTCGTACTAATAAGCGTATAAGGACTGCTGGTATCCATTACTGTCCGTCTTTTATTCTAGCCAAATTTTCTGAAGTAACGTAACTATTATATATATATATATATATATATATATATATATATATATATATATATATATATATATAT